>SCLG01000012.1:1029671-1046517 GCA_004367875.1 Oikopleura albicans | reverse complement strand
AAAAAAAAATCGGAAACGAAAGTGTGACTTCGTAAAGTAACTTTTTCGAGTTTTAAACTGTGACGAATTTTTGTCAGAGGTTATTTCCATTTCTACTAAACTGTTTTTACTGATTTTTTGTGACTTCAAAAAATTGTACCAATAGTTAAACCAATTATCATCTAATTCAAAAAAAAGGAATTGTTAAATTATAGTATTTTGCTAACAAGTAATTTGGTCATGTGCTACGGCCTCCCCTTAATTGACCACTTCAAGCCCCTGGGGGTTAAACGATTTCTGATTTTCTTATCAAAAATGCTCAGAATATCTTGTTGGCGTGTCAGATATGCGCGTGTTAATAGACTTGCCTAGTTTTACTACGTATTTTTAATACGCTTTTCGATAATAAATAATAATGACAGGACCCCTGTCAAAGTTATGTCGTCTCTATGTGAAACATATTAGACCACAATCATATCTGCCTGATTTTTTTTCACTTTAAACATATAATATATCACTTATAAGTTGAACTAAATGCTACTTTCTTCTAACAGATCTTTTTTAATTTATTAAGCACAAAAACGAATACAATATCGCATTTTATCGTTGTCTTTAATGGCTTAGTATTTTCACGTTTTTAACTCACTATCTCGGGATGCCCAATATTGAACCAAAAAAAATCATGATTTTTCAGGACTTTCCAGGTCATTTTGACAACCTTCTAGTGGTTCAAAAATATTTTATACACTTTTGGAGTCCACAAATGCAACTTTATCACCTCAAACTTTTTTGCAAAATTTTGTCCGCCAGTTCGATGCCTCTAAAAAATATTCAATTTTTTTTTTTTTTTTTTGTTTTGAGCGTTCACTCCAGTAATTTATTTGAAGATTCTAAAGGCTTTGGGGAATAGTAGGGGAGTCAAACGCCCTGACTTTTAAAGAACTATGTATAACCAAAATTCTCTCAAAAATTAATTCGCGAGAAAATAAATTGGCTCGAAAGAGATGTTGCTCGTTCGAGAGTCAAGACGCGACTAAAAATTGCAAAATTCCTAGAAAGAGTCTAGTTTGCGCCGCCGGGCTAAAAATTACTTTAATACAGTACTATGTAGTCTACATTCCAATGGCATACGGATTAGTCAATGACATTTTATTATTCTCGCAAGTAATGAGCTTCACAAAATAAGTAAATACTATTTACCAGTGGTTTGCCGTTATCAAAAATCCACCTAGAGTCGGAAAATAACAAAATGGCAATAATTTCCATTCAAAAAGATTTGTTATTTTTTTAAATGAACTACTTTCCCAAATAAAAAGAGAATATGAAAGGAGAAATGGACAAAGTTGAAGCTCAACATGTTGCAACAGCATAAGGATTTTTTATGAACCTACGCCTTTTAATTTCCACCAATCATATCCTACCTCCTTCATAAGCTTGGCCATCTCTTTCACAGGTTTTCAACCAAAAAGGAAGATTCCTTTACATTGAGAAGGTAATACAATTTTTAATTCGTTACTTCGTCTATAATTAGCTTTATATATGATATAGGTGATAAAGAAATTATTGATGCAAGTGCGAAAAAGTGAACATAAAACGTGCATTTTTGCATCACCGGACGTACAAACGTGTAGCAAAATCGGGCGTGCGGGAGTTAAAATAAAATTTAAACTCAGTTTTGTTTACTTCAGCGATATCTTTATATTGTCAAAATGTATCTTACATTTGGAAAACACAATATATGTTTATGTATTAATAATAAAATGGATCCTAAGCGTTCATCGTAAAATAAAATACAGTCGTTAGCATTCAAAAACCGGAATAATTTGCACTATTAAAGTGTGTCTAGCAAAAACTATCTAGTTCACTTGATAATATTCAAAAAACACTTTTTAGGCCAAATAAAACATGCTTAATGTTCAAAGCGATTTTAAGGTTAATAATTTATATATCTGTCGAAAATATTCTATTTGGAAAAATACAACTTAACAAACTAATATTGAAACTTAACTATATTCTAACACAGTAACTCGTCAAAAAGCGGATGATATGAGTCAATTGAACTGAAAGAAAAAAAACAATTAGCTTAGAAAAATAGATAAAAAAAGATTCACACGGTTGAAATTCCTATGGAATAGTTCATGAGTACTTGTTTAATCAACATTTGGTGAATTTCATCGTCAAAATTGAGTGAAAGACGCGCGCGTGTCTAGTTTTTTGTCAATCGGTTACACACGGGTTAATCTCGTATTTTCGGAGTTAAATCTGGCTCAAAGAAACCTTAATGAACCTTGTTGACCTTGGAAGGAGTTGAAAGATTTATGCCTTTGAAATTTAATAGTGTTGTGTTTTTCATTCTAAGGTGCATATTTGATAAAAGTGAACTATCGCAGTGATTTTCAAACGCGAAAAAAAGAAATAATGTTACCATTTTTGGTAACGTTGCTTGATAGCGCGTCTGAGGCCTATTTGGCCTGTCATTGGTCCTTTTTATAGCTCAATAAAGCTCAAAGAATGGAATGCTCAGAATTCTAAAGCTCAAAGAAGGAAATAGCTCCAAAAAGGACCAATGACAGGTCATATAGGCCTCAGACGCGCCGTTAAGCGACGTTACCAAAAACTGGTAACATTATTTATTTTTTCGCGTTTGAAAATCACTGCGATATATTCAAAAATAAAACAAAAAATGGCGTCCTAGAGCGTTTTAATTCTGCGTTAAGTTTGCAATAATTATAATTTAAATTTGTTTCAATGTTGTTGCATGATTATTTAATCATAATTAATAGTGAGTCAAACTGTTTTCGTCTGGGTCTTTGGGCAAGAAAACGTGACTCAAACGTCTTAAGTTAAGACTCTTAAGACATATTTTCCTCACTTTTGGATTTTATTCAACTTTGACCTATCAAGACAAAAGACTCGTACAATTTATCAGAGAGTTACCTACCCAAGGCCAAGCCGGGCTATAGAGACTTAACACACGTGAGCTCTTGTTCACCTGCCAATAAATTATTCTAGCGGCAAATTAAAAGACAATAAAAATTGATTTAGCATTTTGTTATTAATATCAAATATTTTTCGATGAGTTATCGATATTATAAAAATTATATCAATACGTAGCTGTATAAAATCATATGATAATATTTCAAAAAGTAAACAATAAAAACAACGAGGAATTACCGTGGCAAAAAATATATCGGTTAAAACAATTTTAAAGTCACAAAAAATAATTTTTAAATAAAAAAAAGTTATTTAAAAACACTTGCCTGATTATTTTGTTCCAACGGTATACTCAGGACGACTTGTGTCAAAATCCAGAGCCATAATTTATTTCTCATCTATAAAACAATAAAATAAGAAAAAATATAAACTGTATCCCCAACACGGAGACTTTTTGTCGCCACTAACCGTCGGTGCAAAACTGGTGTCAAAATCGAAGGTCGGTCAGTCTAGTTTTCTACTTCTTTTTTTTTTGTCTTCTTTTTATGACCCTCGATTTGAAAAAAAAAATGTCAGATTTTTTTGGTGCTGTCTTCTTCTCGGGCAAATTTTTCTCTCGATTTTTTCCCTTAAAATTCGTTCGATTTTTTTTTTGTTGTTCTCGCTCTCAAAGTCCTTTTTTCCTCTCAAACAAAAACGAAGAGTACAAGATGTGCGGTGATCTCGAATTCTCAGTGTTGACGNAACAATAAAATAAGAAAAAATATAAACTGTATCCCCAACAGGGAGACTTTTTGTCGCCACTAACCGTCGGTGCAAAACTGGTGTCAAAATCGAAGGTCGGTCGGTCTAGTTTTCTACTTCTTTTTTGTCTTCTTTTTATGACCCTCGATTTGAAAAAAAATGTCAGATTTTTTTTTTGGTGCTGTCTTCTTCTCGGGCAAATTTTTCTCTCGATTTTTTCGCTAAAAATTCGTTCGTTTTTTTTTTGTTGTTCTCGCTCTCAAAGTCCTTTTTTCCTCTCAAACAAAAACGAAGAGTACAAGATGTGCGGTGATCTCGAATTCTCAGTGTTGACGAGAGGACAAATTAATTCATTACCAAGCGATGTACTCGACTTGGCATCGGTCGCCTCGTGTAATACACACAGCTGAACGATTTCGAGACTCGCTACAGTACGCGCGCCGTAAAAAATACTAGAAAGATGTGTGGACGGTTGAAAATACCATAATTATTACAAATGGTCAAATTATTTTGTTTCTTCTAACAAAGCCTCCGGCGTCGTAACAGACTTTTATATATGGAGAGATTTACGTTTTTACTGACGGATACTGAGTTTTCCATAATATATTTTTATTTATAATTTTACTTTATATTTTTGTATTTGTTTGGCATGAAAATTGCAGCTAGAATTTCCGGTCTAGACTATACAGTAGAGTATGTTTGTTATTTAAAAGACGCAAGGGATGTTTTAAAATGTACAATTTATATACAGTTCTTGATTCCATAACGGCCGTTTTCGATTCTCGAAAAAACCGCCGTTATGGGGTAAACAGGCTATGGAATAAGGCGATTCATGGGATTAATTTGGGAAAAATTGAAATAAAATGGCTGTATTTAATTTAACATGTTTATTTTACGACAGGATTTCTGTGCCAGTATTGTATTATTATGGTTAATTTCTGACACTTGCATTGAAATGCCTTATTTTTCAATATGTTAATAAAAACCGGACGTTATGGGATAATCACTTTTTTACCGCATAAAGTTTTGGTTATTCCCAACCGAACTCACTGACCACTGGTCATGTACTATTTTTCGGTAATTGCGATAACGGGTCCATATGACCAGAGGTAGTTCGCAATTACTTGTTTATGAGTGAAAATTTACAGTTTGTTGCACGATTTGTAATGGTTTTGACAGGTGTTGAATTGTACACTTTTTTCATTCATTTTTGTTGCTGGTTCTTACTTTTCCCGTGGCTAGATTTTTTGTTGATGAAGCTAACTCGATCTTGCACGTTTGAAATTTTTACCTATTTGAGAATAGGTACAACGGGTAGAAGGCCATGTGGAAGTCTGTTTAGTTTTTCATCTATCCCGAATAAACTATACGGTATTATTACGGTACAATTGTTCTGAACTGTTTGTTGTCTCCCTTTTTTATATATACTCTTATTCTTATCTATGTCAATCATATCCAGCGACCCACTGGTGGGTTGGTAATGGCCCCTCAGGCACTAGCAGTATTGTAACCCACCATCACGATTTAATACAAGCTTACCAATTGTATCGCCCATAACTTGACACTTTCGCATGAGTCATAGAGCCTAAAATATGTCAAGATATGGCCCATATCATATGGGATGTTTCTCAAAATATGGGAACACCGACGGTTCGATCACTTCTGTACCTGTTGAAAATGAAGGTGTGAAGGTGTATATCTACCTAACTATTAGAATAAAGTGAATTAATATTATAATTGAAGTTCGTACTTGAAATATTGACCAACAAGCAATTTTACGAGAGCACTGTGAGAATAAAATATTTGTACGCTGATTTTATTATCCTAGTTCGAGGTTATATTTTTAACGATTTCAACACTCAGGTCACTTTCATTATTGGCGCTAAGCTAGTCGCCGCTAGGGTCTTCAAAGCTTAGGGTGTCAATGCGAACACAAATGCAAATAGTTTTAAATAATATGTATGTTACAGTCAGCGACCTCTATAGCACAGTTTTCTTACAAAAAAATTACAGGAAAAATGAATAATAAGACTGTAATTTGCAGCGTGATATTTAAGGTCACAAAACGCAACCTTTATCGCATTCAACTCGTTTCATCTTCAAGGTACATGTATATCTATCAAACAAAAGGTTCTTGATGACCTCGTGAACTGCGTGATACAATATAATTTGTGAGCTAAGTGGTCGATTGTTCACTAAATCAACTATTCCTAAGGTCACACTGGACCTGAAAGGAAAATGGGGGCAATTTATTTGTTTTATCTTAGGAGGACCCCTAGTGTAAAATGACCCCTTAGCCACGTGTGTTACATGCATCTCACATTTATTATTTTTTTCCAAACTCCAAATGTCAGAATCGTAATATAACTATTTGTAAGTTACTTGTTGATCAGTGATTGTGATGAAAATCACGGTCTTAGGAAATACTATTTACTGTAAGATGATAAATGATTGGCGGGCGAGTTCGTCTCGGTTACTTATTAGCGGGATATTAATACAATGATTGACATGAGCCCCATTTCCGACCAGATTTGAAGAAAAAGTAATTTTTAACTCAATAAAATATCGATTTTCCAACAAAAAATGACTCAAAGTCAATTTCAAAATTTACTTCATTTTTTTCTTCCCGTGTATTTTTGTTTTAGAGAAAGTGGCTTGAAACGGCGGGATCAATTAATAAGGAAATCAATCTTTTTAGTTGACGTAACCATTTGCTCACTTGTCTACTAACCAGCGTCTAGTGAGATAATAATGTCCCTAATCACTTTTCTTAGTGCTTTAAAACACTAATTGTGAACAATTCCGCATTTATGTCGTCATATATCAATCATCACTTTAGAATTTGTATGTGCTCCATCTAAAACTCCCAGTGATTTTTATAACTTATATGGGGGTCGCCCTTAGCAAACTAAAAAAGAAAAGCGGAGGAAAATGCTTGCCTTAGCGGATCCTTTTTTTTTGCTGTTAAGGATGTGTTTTGTAGTAAAAAGCAAAATAATAGGTGCACGAAACGAAGGTTTATAATTATCTTTAGTATACTTATTAACTAGTAACAGGTATATTCAATAGATAATTGCAAGTTGCCTATCGTCTCACAAGACTTAAACTCAATGTATTATATCCGTCATAACAAATACGATTGGCTCCAGCTCCATACTTGTGTAATACACTAGGGGCGCACCTCGCGATGATACCTTAACACGACATTAGTGACGATTGAACTATACTGTATAGTTTAACGAAGTGACAGTTTGGAACGAGTTGACAGTTTTTGACAAAAAACGGAAACGAAAGTGTTAACTTACCACACCAACTTTATCATGTCGTGATTCTTGCCGCGGATCAATAGACTATACATTAACGCAACAAAAAATCTTGTATTAATTCCTGGAAGAACTTGTTTCTGTTAATTTCTCCGCGGCAAGAATCACGACATGATAAAGTTGGTGTAGTAAGTTAACACTTTCATTTCAAAAACTGTCAACTCGTTTCAAACTGTCACTTCGTTCCGTCACTTTTGCCCATTTTTGCCCTCAAAACTCCCAAAAAGTGTCACTTCGTTCCAAACTGCCAACTTGTTACGTGTCAACTCGTTACCACACCAACTGTATTCGGACCAACTCATTAAAGTTGGGACCAATTTATATAGTATACCAAAAAGCTTGTATGTTGAACATNATACATTAACGCAACAAAAAATATTGTATTAATTCCTGGAAGAACTTGTTTCTGTTAATTTCTCCGCGGCAAGAATCACGACATGATAAAGTTGGTATACACCCCCTGCGCTGTTATCTTGTCACCCGTTATCTTGCAGATTTTCCCGTTGGTTCCGTTATCTTGCAGATTTTTTTCGGCCAATTTTCCAGGAATCCCTATCTTTATGTGTTAAGCCCTGCGCTGTTATCTTGCAGATGTACCCGTTCGCTCCGTTATCTTGCGGATTTTTTTCATGCGATAGTTGCAAGATAACAGCGCAGGGGGTGTAGTAAGTTAACAATTTCGTTTCAAAAACTGTCAACTCGTTTCAAACTGTCACTTCGTTCCGTCACTTTTGCCCATTTTTGCCTATTTTTGCCCTCAAAACTCCCAAAAAGTGTCACTTCGTTCCAAACTGCCAACTTGTTACGTGTCAACTCGTTACCACACCAACTGTATTCGGACCAACTCATTAAAGTTGGGACCACTTTATATAGTATACCAAAAAACTTTTATGTTGAACATTAACAGGAAATGGTGTAGTAGCGTCGATTAAATTTCTGTAAAAACTTTCCAAATTTTGGAGATTCGACATGAAAAATGATCGGATTTAACAGTTTTCGCCCCTATGATAGTAAATAACATTTACAGCAAAATGACGTTCAAGATTCAATAGGTTTGTTACAAAAATAGCAGAACCAGGTACGGATCGTGTCATACGGAGTATGTTATACGGTATAACTTATACCGTATATCTTATGATCAGTTACTTCTAAAAAGATATAAAACACCCTTTTAATTTAAGTGGGCATCTAGCATTAAGCTCAAGGTCAACGCGAGACGTGTTACTTGTCAATCGAGGTGTACGGTTCCAATTAATAATATTTGATCATTTAGTGTGCCCTGAAGTTCCATCTCATAAAAGCGAGAAATAAAACAACACATTTTTCTTTAGTGTGTACGATTAAGGTAAAATATCTTACCGCATTAATCGCGCGTTTCGGATAATCCGATAAAGCCAATTTGGCTAGTGTAATTTTAACTTTCTTCTAATTGGCCACGTGTTCATAGTTAAAATTTATTGTGGAAAAATCATTTTTGATATAAATTAATCCTATTAGGGGCGCTAATCCCATTACGGTCGTTTATCCCATTACGGTCTTTTTTCGAGACCCAAAAACGGCCGTAATGGGAGTAAGGAATGTACTTAAAGGTAGCAAAATGAAATCTGGGTCACGAAAAAAAAAAAATCAAATATCGTTATCGATAAATGTTTTAAAACTTCATGGAATATAGTGGCGAAATATCAATTAAGGCGATGATTTTCTTTTAGCGTAGCGGAACCTCAACGGAAATAAATAATTATTTCATTTTCTCCTCCCACTTCAATATCTAGTTAAAGTGTGTTTGTTTCTGAAATACTTGCCGCAGCTTCTATTAATAATTATCATGCTAATTTGTTATAGGTATGTCAGGCCTGTGTAACATAATTTCATGAGTAAATATAGTACACGCCCTGCGCTGTAATCTGTCAGGCGATACGCTCTGCGCAGTTATTTGGCGGAAATTCTGATACAACAGAAACATGTTCAGTTTGTTTTGTCAGTTATTTCCGTATCAGAAAAGTCCGGTAACTAATTTAATTAATAAAATACTTGCCCAAAATTTCGGCCAGATTCAGGCGCAAACGATAATTATTTCAGGAGGCCTTATTTGGCGACCCCCTGTACCCATATTTCAAATGGTAAAGGAGTGT
This sequence comes from Oikopleura albicans, assembly GCA_004367875.1. Lineage (NCBI taxonomy): Eukaryota > Metazoa > Chordata > Appendicularia > Copelata > Oikopleuridae > Oikopleura > Oikopleura albicans. The sequence continues at coordinate 1,037,405 of SCLG01000012.1, read as the reverse complement.
CCATTTCTTCACGATGCCAAGAGTTCTTTAAAGTTTGGTATGCAAAGCCATGCGTCCATTTATTAGTGCGATTAACACATAGTCCCGAAATAACAGAGAAAATGAACTAAAAACAGTTCGAGTAGCAAAACATAACAATATGTTATTCAAAAATGCCATGTGCTAGAGAGGGCTTTANCAACTACGACTTCAAGGTCAAGATTACAAGTGGGGAGCTGTTACCGTGCGCGCCTATTGGTCGACACTCGATACTTGCATCTTGATTATGATTATTACTCCCCGCGAAAGAGTATACTTTCGCGAGGGCTTGTTTTCTATTCAGTTCTTCTCCGACTCGGCAAATAAATAGCCGCATTTAAGTTTATATATTTTGTGTTCAGTCTTGTGTTTGCAGGCTAGTTGCTTAGAGGTTTTTGTCTATCGCCACGAAGTGGAAGATACGGGCGTCACCCGTTTACACGCCCTGCGCAGTTATTTGGCGGAAATTCTGATACAACAGAAACATGTTCAGTTTGTTTTGTCAGTTATTTCCATATCAGAAAAGTCCGGTAACTAATTTAATTAATAAAATAATTGCCCAAAATTTCGGCCAGATTCAGGCGCAAACGATAATTATTTCAGGAGGCCTTAATTTGGCGACCCCCTGTACCCATATTTCAAATGTTAAAGGAGTGTCCATTTCTTCACGATGCCAAGAGTTCTTTAAAGTTTGGTATGCAAAGCCATGCGTCCATTTATTAGTGCGATTAACACATAGTCCCGAAATAACAGAGAAAATGAACTAAAAACAGTTCGAGTAGCAAAACATAACAATATGTTATTCAAAAATGCCATGTGCTAGAGAGGGCTTTAGAAATAGCGAGAGAGGTACAAAGTGTAAGTTTTCAAAAATTATGGGTACAAATTACGAGCAGCAATTTGGGTAGCTGATTTTCGCTGTAAAGTTTAACTCCCTACCGACCATCAAATGGTGTTAATATAGCATAATAAAGTGTCGCATTTTTAATTATGTATTTTTTGTTGTTAAAACTTGATAGAATAACGCTAGGAACGGGACATCATGTCAACATTATGAAAAACTATAAGTTAACTCTCAAGGGTCCCAAGTGGCATATAATCCGTAGGGGGACAATGGTGTTTAGCCGTAGCCTAGTATGTTTAGCTTTATATCTAAGAGAACGATGCGGTTTCTGGGGTAATTCGTTACAACAAATTCAATGAAAACTATTCAAAAATTCGCAGACGTCTCCAAAAACATAAAGGAAGATTTACTGAAAAGCGTTGTAACAAAGGACAAGTTTTACCACCCATAATATTGGTATAAGACGAACGAATATCATAAATGGCTGAAACAGATGTCGACAAAATGTGTTCAAACTTTTTTGGGGATAGTTTTGTGGGTATCCCAATTTTAAAAAAATAGGTACTAGTATGGCTCATATATGATACACCACCTGCGCCGTTATGTTTCCGGCCGTTATCTTTCCGCTGACCCCGTCGGTGCCATTATGTTTCCGCTTTTTCGAGAAATGTTTTCCAGTTAATCGGCCTACGCACTGCGCTGTAATGTTTCCGCCGAAAATACTTTGGGCCTAATATTTTCTTAATTAAAAATTGTTAAGAAATGTATTTTTTTTCATTCGCGCATTTTCACGCTTAGAAATTCGAAACATTTTAGAACGGCCCCGTAGGAGCCATTATGTTCCCGCACATACAAATTTCCGATAAATCGCCTCCGCATTGCGCCGACGGTGCCTTTCTCGACGGTGCCTTTATGATTCCGGTTTTTCGAACAATTTGGTGGAAACATAACGGCGCAGGTGGTGTATTGGGTACTCCCCATAAGGGTACTCTCATAAGAATATTCTTAAAAAAAGTTTCAAAAAATANAACAGAGAAAATGAACTAAAAACAGTTCGAGTAGCAAAACATAACAATATGTTATTCAAAAATGCCATGTGCTAGAGAGGGCTTTAGAAATAGCGAGAGAGGTACAAAGTGTAAGTTTTCAAAAATTATGGGTACAAATTACGAGCAGCAATTTGGGTAGCTGATTTTCGCTGTAAAGTTTAACTCCCTACGGACCATCAAATGGTGTTAATATAACATAATAAAGTGCCGCATTTTTCTTTTACCGTCATCGTTTAACTTTATTTTCATAATAAAAATGTTCAAACACACATATCAAATATATCCTACGGCGCGGCGTCGTTATCTAGCTACAGACATGTAACATGCTGAGAAAAAAACTGTTAAGATTTAAGCACAAACCATAAGTAAACTATCTACGTAAATTATGTATTTTTTGTTGTTAAAACTTGATAGAATAACGCTAGGAACGGGACATCATGTCAAATTATGAAAAACTATTAGTTTACTCTCAAGGGTCCCAAGTGGCACATAATCCGTAGGGAGATAATGGTGTTTAGCCATAGCCTAATATGTTTAGCTTTATATCTAAGAGAACGATTTGGTTTCTGGGGTAATTCGTTACGACAAATTGAATGAAAACTATTAAAAAAATTCGCAGACGTCTCCAAGAGCATAAAGGAAGATTTACTGAAAAGCGTTGTAAAAAATGACAAGTTTTACCACCCATAATATTGGTATAAGACGAACGAATATCATAAATGGCTGAAACAGATGTCGACAAAATTTGTTCAAACTTTTTTGGGGATAGTTTTGTGGGTGTCCCAATTTTAAAAAATTAGTTACTAGTATGGCTCATATATGATACACCACCTGCGCCGTTATGTTTCCGGCCGTTATCTTTCCGCTGACCCCGTCGGTGCCATTATGTTTCCGCTTTTTCGAGAAATGTTTTCCAGCTAATCGGCCTACGCACTGCGCTGTAATGTTTCCGCCAAAAATACTTTGGGCCTAATATTTTCTTAATTAAAAAATTGTTAGGAAATGTATTTTTTTTCATTCGCGCATTTTCACGCTTAGAAATTCGAAACATTTTAGAACGGCCCCGTAGGAGCCGTTATGTTCCCGCACATACAAATTTCCGATAAATCGCCTCCGCATTGCGCCGTTATGTTCTCGACGGTGCCTTTATGATTCCGGTTTTTCGAACAATTTGGTGGAAACATAACGGCGCAGGTGGTGTATTGGGTACTCCCCATAAGGGTACTCTCATAAGAATATTCTTAAAAAAAGTTTCAAAAAATAAGTCGACACGTGTATCAGGGTTTTTCCCTATTTTCATAATTTCAGGATGAAATAAGTAAAAATAGAAAATTGCCGATTTTTAGTGTTGCCGAAAAGTTTCGAATTCGGTAATTTTTATCCAAAAAAAAAACAGTTTCGTTGTGTGTTTTATTTTGTTCCTCATAAAATTTGACTACACCGTTGTTTCAGCGATTTTCGATTTAGCCCGGTTTACAGTCATTTTCGGTCGATTTAAGGCGTTTGGTGCAAATTTGCACATTTCTGCCCCTGCAGGGCTCTGGGAGTTAAAGTCAAATAAAAAAAATTAATTTAGCGACAACATAAAGGTACCGTGCGCTGGCAGACTAGCCGAGAAACTTTAAGTTTTTAAGTAAGATTACATACGCCGGAATTTTGTCACGATACAAAAAACCGTTACAATGCAACCTTGAAAAATTTTATCACTCTTTGATATGTATTTCTTTGTTTATCATTTCTATCACAAGATATATGTTTGCCGTAAGATAAAATGGTTTTTGTAATGTCTACTTCTAGAGTTGATTCTTGATTTTTTATCTATATTTACCACGATGACGCTCAGTTATCACTAATCTCTGGAGTCCATTCATACTTATCAACCTGATTGGGTACTGTACTCAAAGTTCAAAGGTTGCCCTTCATTCAAGATAAAAACGTGTATTTTGATTCTTTGTTGTTCGCGTACTATATTATTTATATTATTTAAAAAAATAACGAAATAAATCTTTTACGATTGCTGGAAGTAACGAATATCTCCGTCGCACCATCCATCAATTATTGATAGTAAAAACGGGGAATACGTGAACACAAAATTCTTTTTTTTTTTCAGGAGACAAAAACGCGTCAATTATTTGTTGGACGAAACCAAATAATAGGCAAAAAAGGCGCAGCGGCATTTTCTGGACACAAAAAATCTTAGATAGAGAAATAGTAGAGAGGCTTCATGATAAACAGATCGATTCTTCATTTTGCACTGCTGTACATTGCTAGTGCCAAAACGATTCGAACGAAACGAGAGGTAAAATGTTCTAGAGATGCGTGTTCGCGCCGCTTCATTTGAGAAAGCAGAAAATTTGAATAATAATTATTAGCAGGGCTCGGCACAACTGGCTCTTTTTTTTTGGCTCGGCTCGGGTTTTGAGCGAAGAAATTTTTACCTGTTCCTCAAGTGAAGCGTCGTGTTTATGTTCATAAAAATATCAAATTTTTTCTGCCGGTCTTTACGATGTCAATTTTCGAAATATTACAACTTTATTTTGTTTTTGAAGAAAAATAAAGATATCAGTATTATACCAAAATTGTCACAAAAACTTTGAATTGTTCAAAATTATTTCAAAATGTCCTTTTGCGGTTTAATTTATCTTGCGGCGGCAAAAATTAACTCAAAATCAGCAAAAATTTGACATTTTTTATTAAAAAAACAGAAGAAAATGGTTACACTTGGAAAGTTAATTTTATATATAAAACGTCAGTTAAAATATGTTTGTTCCTTTGGTCCGAAATTATTTTCTATTTTTGATTTTACACGTCCCAAATTAAAGTGAAAAATTCAACCAAATTTCCACAATTTTCACTAGAAATTTTCACCGGAGGATTCTGTCAGATCAGCCAATGGCAAATTCCAACCAGTAAAGGCCCTCCATTGTAACATTACAAATAGAAATTTCTTTTTGATCTAAACGAACCGGAGATTTTCAAGGCTTCCTCAATTTCCATCATGTTTTTCTGTTTTTTTTTTTTTGCATTACCGTGTGTTTAAACTTAGACTGTCGGACTTTAATGGATCTTCAAATGATTTTTAACGCTATTTTGGCATAACCGAGACAGTCCTTGTTTCAAGACACGGTATACTGTGTGTAGTAGCTGTCTGTTACTATTTGTTAGAATAGAATGCATCCGAGGAGAGTCTTTCAATTCAACTGATGAAATATCAAAATGAAATCATAAATAGCTTTTGGGATCCAAGCATTGAGGGATTTCCCGAAAAACTTAAGAAAAAACAGAAGGGATCGGATAAGGATCAGGACAGTATACTCAAAGGTATTATTGGTAATCAACAACCGCCAACGACAACAACAACGACAACAATTTCCACCACAACGACGACAACCACAACAACCACAACGCCAGAATTAACAACCAAGGAGGATAAAACAACTGCCGAAATTTTAATTTTACCTGATCCGATCCCGGTTGAAACGAGTACAGGCATGGTGATTTTATGTCCCTTAACTGGTGGAGACCGGAAAAGGGCCCCGTATTTAAGGGTAAAATGCATGGATTAACAAACTTTTTGGGCGGTAAATATTCTTCTTAGATGATAGGATACGATATGAGGTATAATAACGCGCGTTAATAACGTTACTTTACCCCCATATGGGCCATACTGTATGGTATTATTGCAATCTCTAAAACCGTAAATGACATATACAGGAGGGTCTCATATTAAGGGACACCACATTAAGGCACAGAATTCAAATTAAGGGACACTTTTACCAAAACAATTTAAATTAAGGGACTGATTTTTTCGAAAAAAGTTTTAAAAAGCTCAAATTAAGGGACAAAATTCCAATTAGGGGACAAAAGTGGACTTTGGTCAAAAATAGCAAACCGTCCCTTAATGTGAGACCCTCCGTAGTAGTATTTTTATATACCATGGTCCATGGAGTATAATAATAATTAAATTATCCTGAAGTTCCCATATGCTATTCCATAGTAGGTAGATTTAGCCAAAAAGCACACAAAACTAAAATCTTGGATAAAGTTATTATATCGCCGACTTAGCAACTGTATACTTTATTGTGTACACCATCTACCTGCTTAAAGTAACAGCCAGTTTTTCCGCCTATACACTACCCGTTTCAGGTAATACTTCCGCCTATCTGATTAAAATGCTCACAAAAATATAACTTAAATTGGAACTGTTACGTTAAGCAAGTAGTGCGTAGGCGGAAAAACTGACCGTTAATTTTAAAAATTAGATGGTGTATTTGTCACAATTAACAAAAAAATATGTTCAAGTTATTTGTGCGAAACGACTCATGAGTCATGACTCGTATCTGGCGGAAATAATTCTTATGTCACAAATTTTATTTGTGTTGTGCGAGTGTTGTAGAAATTAGTTGTATTGTAGAAAGTGAAAGAATTTTCAGCTATCTGATAGGTTAACGGAACTGAAACTCTTGAGGAGGTTGCGGATCTTCTGAGTATTTTGGGTGGCGAAAAGGCAAATGCCCTTGCCAATGGGACCCTAGTCACAAATGGTACTATTACGCAAAACATTTCCCTCGAAACCATCGCCGAGGGCATCATTGAAGATGAAAATATCACCTCGGAAGTGATTGAGAAAACGCTAGACGCTATCGATGGTGGGAACATTGACGAAACAACTGAACAACCGGACGAGACAACAACGGTCAGGAGGCCAATTCCAATGATTCCAAGTTAGTTTAATACTTCCGTTTAATACAGATAAACATTAGGATCCACAACTATGCCCTAAATTAGACACAGCCTGATTTGGGAAAACTGGGAAACGGAGAAAACTGTTTTTTCATAAACTACGCCGATAACGGACCACAAAAAACCTAATCGTAGACGGCAAATTGACCCATTAACGAGTACATGCGTAGGCGATATTAGGCTACCAGACAAAAAAATCCGTTTCTCAAAGTAAGGGCCACTTTTCGACACTTTCTAAAATCCAAAAAGTGGCCCTTACTTTGGAGCCTTAATTACCATAATAAAATTTGGACTTCTGGAAAGATATTTTTTGTTTCTCTCGTTATTTTTATAAGGATTTAGGGTGGGGTAGCAATAAAATCGAAGTGTCGACGACTAAGTGATTACGGCCATAGAAAGTAACACATACTGTACGTATTTTATGTAAAATTGATTAAGTTGGAACAACGGCTTCAACAGAAACCACAATGGAGCCCGTTACGAGTGCAGCGCCGATTGTTCAAGGTAAATATAGCTTAAATTCATATTTAATTTTCACAGTGTCGGGTCTTTTAACCTTCAAACACATATTTAAAAAATTTCCGTGAACACAGATGCGGAAGATTGTCCGCATCATCACTCTTTATGTTTTTACCTACGTAATTTTTCACTACAAGCAAATCGAGGGTCCTGAATCAAATGAGCATACTCTTAAAAGCTCTCCGACCAGCCTTGGACACTTTTTGGTCGATTTGATCACAAAAACACAAATTCACAAATTGTTAACCGGGTGACGTACGGGGTTCATTTTTTGCAGGCTAGTGGACTATTAACTACTAATCAGTTTTGGGGAAATATGACAGAAAAAAAAATGTGCATGAAAACTATTAATTTCTTAGAACTCGTATTTACCCAAAGTGAAGATCTCGGGCACTTTTTAGAACTGCGTCAAAGGTTACCATGAATTTTTGGCAAACGTATTAATTAATTAGTATTAACAACGGCGGTAGAAGGCGATAAAATTCATACAAAAGCAATTGTCGAAACAACAGCTGCCAGCAATGCAAACAACAACGACAAAACAACGGGTTGGTAAATCTG
>SCLG01000012.1:1011720-1026738 GCA_004367875.1 Oikopleura albicans | reverse complement strand
AAGTTCATTTTAATCTTTTGCAAGGCAATTATTTGGAAAGTTAGTACATCAAAAGTCACGTTGGTCGACACAGCACACGTGGTCCCCCAGGAGTTAAAACATTTATTGATTTTTACGCGTATTTCTATTATTTTTAACTGGAAGTCGGAAAAAAATAATGTGGTGATTGCTTATTGAAGAACTATCCCGAGTAAACGAAAAATATGTTGACGGTTGAGTTTTGTTTGATTTGGAATGCTCTGGAGAATACACAATTGTTAGCTCATCGAATCCTGATATTTTAGAATGGAAAACGATTGATTAACCGGAGACCTATTATTTATCACATACAGTCCCTACTCCAACAACTAAGGGGTGGACCATAGGCCTCGGAAAAAAAATCCATTTGAACGAAACAAGTGGTGAATTTGATAATCCGGGTTCCGAATAATTTGAACCTCGCGATTTTTGAAACCACCAAACACTTTGTAAGTGGCCACGTACTGGCTTTAGAGAGCAATTGATAGTTATCGATACGGTATCGACGATACCCTAGCTATGTATCTTAAATATCTTACAATTGAATTGAGTTAGTAAATTATTTTTAACGAGGCTGAAGAAAAATGTTGAACAAGTCAATGCCGGCCCAATTTCACATGGTCCGCCCCTATCTGAAACGTATGGAACTTTTTGGCCAAATTTGGGTAAAGGGCCGTCGTCCGATCCTAGGAAAAAACCCGCCACCAAAGAATAAACGGCCGTTTTTGAATTAGCGGCATTCATGAGATTAGTTTGGAACAAATTTTTTATGACCTTATAAAATTCTAATTTGACGGTCAAATTTTGACCCCTTCATAAATTATTATGTCATCTTTACATGCTTGTTTAGATTTATTTTTAGAGATTTCGCTTTGCTTCCTATCAAGCTATTTTTAACCACATAGAGACGAAAACGATAAGTTTAGTCTTGTCATTCACAAATTGACTCCAGTGAGGCGTTTGCCGCTCGAACGATAGGCCAAGTAGATATCACACACCCTACAATACATTTATCAATATCGTGCGGCTTTATTGATCCCATGTATCATGTGGAGGGTACTGATCGGTGTCTTTCATTTTTATTGATCCCATTTATTGAGAGAAGACGAAGACGCAGCAGAAAAGGACGAAAACGAAAAAAAACGAATATGCCTCCTTTTTTGACTACATAATCAAAAATAGGGTCATATATCTGAAATATGTGGACAATGGGGTGTGACACCGTCGGGATCATTGTCCAATCGTCACGCTGATTTTTATCCCGCGTTTTATTCCCTTAATTTTAGGAGAACAAAAGAGCACAATTTGGTCATGAAACCGCGGGATTTCGCATCTCCTCCGGCGGTGGATTGATCGAAAACAAAGCCTCGGCAATACCTCTGTTCAGAATCGAAATTACATTTCGACAGAAATAAAAAACTAGTTGTTTCAATCTACGAAAATCGATGTTTTTTGTTGGACGCTATTGACTTTTTCGGGAAAATGACTGGTAATGGCCTCAAAATGGGACTTCATAAAACTATTTTACTTTCGAACAATGTCCATTAATACTACAATTTCACTTGTTAAAAGAGTTTAAATGGCACTTGGCACTTTATGGTAGTATTATACAGTTGATGCGACCGAAAAATGTGCAGACTGTCAGACTACATTCTATACTATAGAATATCCTTGCTACATCTCGGATAGAATTTTTGTATTGAACTACTGATGGAGTATTATATTAAATACAGTCTCGGCTTTCAAATTGTGCACCCTCAAATTCTGCACGACTGCCAAATTATGCACGTTTTTCGGAAACGTAAATTGCACAATTTGAAGGTTGGGACTGCACATGCGGTACGTTCTACATTTTTTGAATTCGGCCTATTCCCCGACATTTTGAAAATTAGACATAAAATGTCACGTAGAAGTTATTAGTTACTGACAGTTAGTATTTTGAAACTTCCTTAAAAAATTATGGTAAGTTCAGACATATCCGCTATTTCCTAGAGTCCAGCCTACGCACTGCCCAGTTACTCGCCGTTGATTAGTGTGTACTCAAGGTTGACACTTCATCGCACTCTTTGTGTACTACCAAACATTACTTGAATGGTTATAGCGCCAATACGGTATTGTAAACTTCTGTTTTTTTTATCTTGCCGCAGAAAATGAACAAGTGATTTAGGGATTGTTCTCATGTTGACATGTTTAGGGCGCACGACAGGACAAAATAATGGAGGAAATGGGCGTGAATTGTTCTCCTTATCACAAGACAGAAAATCATGGCCTTTGATGGAGTGAGGTCAACCGCTTTTCATGACGCTAGTGATTTTCTGCTGTGATAGAAGCTCATTTTGTTTCTCTAATTTTTACTCCTTTTTAAGGCTTTTTTTCTCTTTTTCTCTCTCTCTCTCGCTCTCTTTCTCTATTGGTCTTCAACAGTTACAGGTCGGCAACGTCGAATATGGCTCGGGTTAATAAAAAAAGTCGATTGGCCAAACGTCAATCTGTGATTATTACAATTGCGGCATTGTTCACAACTTTTGTCGTGTGTGAGTTTTCGTTTTTGGCGAACTGCCTCATTCTCTACATATTGCGTTTGGACAATCAGCTTTTTTCAGCCTTTTCGGTTTTTTTAACTATCTCTATCTCGCTGTCTCTCTTCTCTCTAAGTAGTTTAGTGCCCCTAAAATAGGAGGCAATTTGAGTGTCCAAATTAATTACTTTTTGCCTGGAACGGTACCGTTCCACTCGTGTTTGCCCCAAAGGCAATTACAAAAAACTTTCTGTTGAAAAAGGGAACGCTCAGACAAAAAAAATAATAAAACGAAGCTTCGGAGAAAATATAAAAAAATACTCTATTTTTTTTTCTTTGCTTCTTCGTTGCGCAAAATTGATTTGAGTCCATTGTATCATGAACGCGGTTGTAACCTTGTTGAAGATTTAAATTAATTGAGTGGGGTGGTAGACTCATGGGCCCCGTTAAAGCTCAAAATTAGAAATAGGGGGCGATCGGGATGGTTTTCTGTTAAATTATTGCCCGCCGGTCAAAATACAAAATTGCTCCTTTTCCCCCTTGTTTAATATCCTTTTTGACCGGCTGTTTACCGTTTATGATTTTTAACCCTTAAAGACCGCAAAAGTTAGAGTAGAATAAGGGACATAATTCAAATTAAGGGACAAAAGTGGACTTTCGTCAAAAATCGCAAACCGTCCCTTAATGTGAGACCCCTGTACTAGAAAATAGAGCCAAATCCATTTCTTAGAATGAATTATTAGATATTGAAAAATCATATCTGCATAAGTATATTGTATATGATTCATACGTCCAAACTTATTAAAAAAAACAATTTTAAGTACAATTTAGAGTCCTGGATTTAACAGAGCTGTTCTTCTTCAATCCCTGTTGTATACTGCCCAATAAGCGTATGTCAAAAAATGATCGGGTCAAAATAATAATAAATAACCTAGAGCATAAAATAGTCTGTGCGGCATATTTTGCCTTAAGGTATCAGGCAAAATTTTGAAAAAGCGGCCTTGAAATGGCCTTAATTAGAGCGTTCCGTATGGCCCATACCGTATGGGAAACAAGGAACGGTGTCATTAGGGCCATTTCAGGCCCGCTTTTTTCAAATAAATTATCGGAAAGAAGAATTTTATTCAAAACTTGATTAACCATTGAAATTTATATCTCTACCATGTAAAAAATGTTCGCATCATTTTGCCTTGCTTATTTTATCATTTTGGTTTCTCGACTGTACAAAAATCTAGGTAATAAATACAAAAAAAAGTAATGCTGAGTTGGTTTTTTTGTTTAGTTTGTATAACTCAATAAACCTCATGAAAATTGGGTTTTGAGTAGTCTATACGGCGTCTCTTGAGAGTAACCTGCTCCGTCGAATACATAGTTGTACGTCCTTCCAGATCGACAAACTCAACCCGATCCGTCAGAGGACATGACAAATATATCCAGGCAAAAGATATAAATATATATATATATATTTAACCAGGAATATATAAATATAATTGACTGATTTTTTTTTCGAGGACCCGAGACTTCGATTTTATAATTAAAGTCAAAAAATTTTAAAGGCATGCGGAATTTAGACTAACTTCGTGGGTTATTGACAGAAGAATTCTAACGCAAGAGAAATAAAAACACAAAGGTGATTTCTGAGTTTTTAGAGAAAAAAAAATAAAAATCTACCATTAAAACGCCACTGACCGGAGATGTAAAAGTTCTGTTCTTTCGCAGGACTTGATAACAAGACGGCTAGTACTCAGCGTTTTACATGAATTTCCGCCATCTTTTTCCCGCATTTTATAGATGGCGATATTCGAGTTCTAGACGGGCGGACAAAAAAACTCGAGTATAGCTATCTAGAAAAGACAAAATCAAAAACGGCGGAAATTCATTTAAAACGATGAGTAGAAGAAAAGAACGGAAAAAACCCTTTTGGGCCATTTTTTCATCACGAGACAAACTAAAAGAACTTTTTATCGTTTTATTTAAAAAACTTTAAAAAATAAGTTCTGGGCATTTTTTCATTTTTTTAAGGAACGCTCCAGAATGCATTCGAACGGTCAAGAACGATAGAACAAAAAAAAATTAAATTGTAATTGGTCCTGATAAGTCCCAACACCGTTCTTGATTCGTAAAATTAAAATAGTAATAATAACGCATTAAAATCGCGTGAGATAACAAGCACTTTATACTCCAGCAAAATATATGTCACTACCTATTGCCATGGCATGGCATCATACGAAAGTTAGAGAACCATCACAAAATAGAACGACCGTTATGTTCCCTTTTGTTCTGAAATTTAGAACACAATTTTTACATTTCCGCTACTGGCTGTAGTACAGTCTGTGCGTCCTTTCTAGTCGATTTCCTAAGATGCTTTTCACAGCACACAGGTTAAAATGGAGATATGGTTCTTCTGGTTATTTTGAGATATTTTAAAAATTCAAATTAGTTTTTCCTCTATGATCACATTTTCGGGCCCATGTTTTCACCAAAGACATGCAAAAAATGAATAAAAATTTGAATAATCAAAATCACGACTTCCTATACAATTTTCGTCCCTTAAATAATTTCGTTTTGTCACGGTGACAATGTCACCTGGAATTAGACAAAAAATCGAATAAATTATCATGATTTTATTATTATTAATTTGGTTAATAACCAAAATTAATGAATTTCATTAATGCTTCATGATCTTTTTACGGAAATTACGCGAGTCGTCTTCTGTAGGTATTTAAAGTAAACATCTGTAGTTTACGCACTAAATCAGCATCTAAATCATTTTTATTTTCGACCAGTTCCTTTTGGAGATTTTTGTTCAAAACTTATATCCAATAAAAAAACATTCATTTTTCTCTCCGATAAATATTTTAAACTGGACGTGATGTAATTCTCTGCCCATCGTGCTTCGAAAAAAAATTTTTAAATGCATTGTTTCATCTTACAATTATCTTTTGAAACCGTGCAAAACGACACAAAATTTACCTAAAATACTTCCGAGATTTTTTTTACAGCTCTGAGTTTTTTCCGCCGCCTGTAATATATAAAAATGTGAATAAACTGAAAAAAATAAATCCCCAGTTTTTGAAGTCACCACGTTGGGCGCCCCAAAAGAATAAAACAATCAAGAAAAGGGCTAAATTATATTTTATTTTGCACCCAGCGACGAAAGGGTCACAGCAGGAGTGCATTGATCACAATAGAATTACACTACTATCAATCATCAATATATTCACTTCATCAATACCAAAAAAAAGCTAAAGTGATTCACCGATCTTGCTTTTTTCCCGTGAAAGCCTGTGTGTTTTAGCAATATAAAAAAAACACGGTGACAATTAATTTCAATGGGCGTTGAAATATCAATTTTTGGTATTTAAACTTTCGTTCGGTTCGTTGGGGATGAACTTTTGGATAATAAATCGTAATGGCTACCAATTTGAAAGTTTTTAGACGTTACAAAAAATGACGAGAAGCCAACCAAAGTAGACTATCCACGTCAAAAGTTGGGTTTCCAAATAAATTTGAACAAAGTGTTATGTTGTGCTCAACGTCATCAACTATCCAAAAAATATCGCAGTGATTTTCAAACGCGAAAAAGATGAATAATGTTACTACTTTTTGGTAACGTTGCTAGACAGCGCGTCTGAGGCCTATGTGGCCAGTCATTGGTTTTTTTTTTTGATCGCGGTTGGCCAATCACCGAAAAGCAAATCACCGTACGCTTTTTTGAATCTCGGATTTTTTTGGTCTCGGAAAATTATAAGCTTCATTTTTTCTTCAAAGTAATGCACTTATATGGCCATCCTGCGACCCTTTTCACGTCCTCCCCCTGTACCCACTTCTGGCTACGGTGACCCGGGAGAGTTAATTTACTTGACGATTTTTAACCCAGCACCAAAATAGTTTGGTTTTTCAGAAAAAAAAGTTTATTTAAAAACCAGATTAAAAATCGAATTCTATGATCGAAATTTATGAATGTTACTGGGCAAATCCTTAAACAGGCTAAAAAACCATAAAACCCATATTTTATGAAATTGCAAAAAAATTCTAGTACGTTTTTTCTTCGAAGTGTGAGGAACGTACACAAAAAAGTTCAGCTCTCGAGCATGTAAGACGGCTTTAGGCGGTACCTTAGAAGGTATGAAGGGGGTGCGATACGGTGCCGGGTTAACTTAGTTGAGTAACAATAACATAAAATTTACGTATTTTTAGCAACACAGTTTTTGTCACGAGGATTTTCTGATACTCCTTGGATATCAAATTGGTGGATTTCCACCCTCCACCTACGAAATAAAAACTTTGACGATTTATTTTTCCTGAAAGTTTGAAGCGAAATTTGTTGGACAAAGGTGGCTTCATCGAAAAAACATTCGAATTTGAAATTTCTAGCCGGAATAATTATCTACAAAATTAGTCGAGTAAAAGTTCCAAAAAAAAATACGCTATGAATTCGTGTTAAAAAACCGCCTTTTTCATATATCACGCAAAAATAATAAATCAACTATGCATTTTAAGGTCAAGCAATGTGCGAAACAAATTATTGGAAACATGTTCTTCGTGGAAAAAAAGAAGCAAATCAGAGAAGACGATGAAGAAAGCTTCACAGGACGAAATTAAATTTATTACTAAAACCAGACGTACTAACCAATACGCACAGTAAAACAAAAACAAAAAGTAATCTTGGACCAAGATTTACTCGTCGATAAAATTGGGCATTTTATATTTAGAGCAGAAATTGAAATTGCACAAAACCAATCATTTTTAGGCTCGTTCGATACATTAACTCTCGGCTTCCACATCCCTAAATTAGACTTTATTATGAATAGAAACTTCCAAAAAACGGGAATGTAATAAAAATTCAAGACTCCCTTTCCGGTTGCATTTTGGCAATTATTTGATCAGTCCATTCAAAAATATAAATGCGCTCAATCCGGCGCGCAATAACGTCAATTTTGGGTGAAACGGGACGATATTCTAAACTATTGATAAGAGATTTCATATTCCATTTCGCCTGGAACTACCTGGTATGTTTTTCGTGTTTGTTCATTATGATTCTTTAATGGACGCGGATCAAACCAAGCAATCAACAATAACCAAAAGACAACTCGCCAAAAATTAAAAAAAATGGAATTTCTAAAAACTGGCTTACTCGTTGCGGCTTACGGTAAATTATTATGAACAAAAAACGGAATGGGAGTAGAGACTGTCATACTATTTTCAATGACAAATTAACCCAGGGCTCGGCACGAATGGCTTTTGGCACATGGCTTAGCTTGGCTTGGTTTTTTGAAAGCGAAGCCAAAATTTTTTTGAGAATGTAAAAAGCCAAGCCAAAATTTTTCGAAAGGGGAAAAAATCCAAGCCAAGACAAAAATTTTCAAGAAAAGAAAAAGCCAAGCCCAGCTAAGCCAATGAAAATGCCTGGCTTTGCCGAGCCCTGAATTAACCAACATACACGACTTGGAAAATAGATCTATCCCAATGTGTCAACATAAGCACACCGCCCTTGGAAGTTAAGCTCATTTCAATACAAAATACTACTACTTCAAGAGTCATGACTATTTCATTTATTTTTGATTTGTTTCTGAATGGTAAAGAAATGCCCAGAATTGGTTTGTTTTTTCTTGCCATTATGATTAAGAATGTTTTTTCATTCAGAAACAGTTATCGATAGTATGACGTTATTTAGCAGGGCAGATTTTTCAATGAGGATAGTACGTGCCTCGCGCTGGTCACTACACAGTACTTGTCCCGTTCAATGGCTTCGTTTTTTTTATCATAAATGAAGTGACTGATAGAATTGTGACTAAAACAAAACCTATTTTTATCAAATTTTTTTTTTATAAAATTATAAAACCAAACTCAAGACATATTGTTTATTGAGATAAGTCCTGTTTTGTGAAGATGGTAACGTTCATGACATCTGGAGGTCGTCCGATAATTGTAATTTTTGACACATTTTCATGATGGTCTAAAGTTTAGTTTGAAACAGCGAGTACTGTTTTAACCTACAAGCGAAATTTCCTCGGTGACACTTTTTTTCTCACACCAGTATTTCACACAAATCCTTTTTTTAATCCTAATATTATTTGCATTTTTATAACTTACACAATTATTTGCAAACAATTTGTAAAACAAATGGGTTTTCTGCCAAGTTTCATATGTAAGTGAGGGCAAATTTGATGCATTGAAATTCATTGATTAATTCATCAAGAGCTCGACAAAAAAAATGTACAGTATGATTACCATTTACTGATTGGAGACAAAAGTCAATTGATTGCCAGATTTACATCCATCATCAATATATGCGTCTTGTTGTCTTTTTTTTATTTTATTTTTTTGTTTTTCCTTCAAATACAAGACAAAAATCAATGCCGTGCTGTCCCCCGTTGAAATCCCTCATTTTTTTCATTAAATTTGATGCGAAAAGTTTACTGACAGATATTAAATTATATTTGGAAAGATTGTTGAATTTATTTCGACATTTGGAGTTTCAAATATGACCGAACTTCAACCGATGGATAAAACATGAGAATGATAAGCAACTCTATAGAAATAGATGTAAATAACAAAATAAAATTGGGGAAATCGGAAGGACTTGAAAGTGGTAAAAAGAAATTGGTAACAATAAATGAAAATTAATTGAAATTGGTAATAGAAATTTTCTAGATTTCAAATTTCAAGTGACCTTTTCACTGACACACATGCTGTAACTGTCAGAGTCGGAATAAGTCACCAGTCGGCATAACTGAGCAGCTCAATTGAGCTCGACAGCCCAACCGAGCAGTGCAGCTTGAGTAAGCTCGACAGCTCAATTGGGCTGGGCAACTGAGTTCAGAGGCGAGCTCAACAGCCAGCTGTCGAAATTGGTAAAGCGAGATATGCTCAGCTGGCCTTTCGCGCTCCGAAATTGAAATGAGCTGCGCTCGGTTGTGCTTTCGGGGTCGAAAACAAAAATGAGCGGTGCTGAACTATGCTCTCGGATCGAAATATTACTGAACAAATATTGAGCTGCGCTCGGCTGTGCTGTTGCGGTTTAAAATTTAAATGAGCTGTGCTCGAATGGCCTCTCGTAGTCTGGAATTTTATGAGCTGTGCTCGCCTCAGCTGCCCAGTTTACGAACTGCAGAGGGCAGTTCACACGCACTGGCCCAGTTCAACTGGGCTGCCAGCTGGTTGTTGCGGCGCCCTAATAACTGTTACATTGTAACAGTTAAATCTTTTTTAAATCAAATCAAAATAAATCTTGATAAACTTGATGAATATGTTATCCAGCGCTATTCCGGACGTTGATTTTTGTAAATAACAGTACTGTCAAAATTCTAAATGGGAGATCTAGAACAAAAAAGTGAACCAAAAAAATGGAGCCAAATTTTCATCTGACAAAAAAATTATCAAAGATTGTTTGGTGTGATAATGAGGTAGGTGGCGTCGAATAAGGTGGTGTCAAATGGCGAAAGCAAATGAGTGATGAATCCTGTTGGAATGTTGCGATTGCGCTTTGGAATTTAATGAATTTCCACTCGGTTTTTTTTGGCGCCGAAGTTTGAGAGTGATCGAGCTCCATTTGACCGCGGGGCAAAAGGCCAAATCTGAGAAGCACTTTCGCTCTACTTCTTTCGTCATTCAGCTCTGTAAATTTTAACTATACTCATCAGCACCCGTGCCGTCAGGTTACAGTACCAGTAGGGTGGGAAATAATGTCCAGCCCTTTTTTCATTTCTGAAAGAAAAATTGGTACAAATGGGAGTATGTGAACTCCTAAGCTTCTTGCTATCACAAGTTAAAGTAAGTGTACACATTTTTTTAGTTTTTTTTAATCGTAAGTACCCCCCTTACGATAGGTCGAATCGAACTTTTGTATATTGATGAAATTTATTTATAAAGGGATTATAATAATTTCAAGTCGGAGTTTTCTTGTTCGATTTCGAATTTCCAACATTGTGCATCAATTAATTATCATTTCGAGATGGTTAGCGCAATGATATGATACGGTTCATATAATGAGTTTCCCGTCAAAATCACACTAACGTCCAAAAATACCACGTGAGTTTCAAAACTGGCTGCGCGGTTCTAGAATACACCCCCTGCGCTGTTATCTTGCAACTATCGCATGAAAAAAATCCGCAAGATAACGGAGCGAACGGGAACATCTGCAAGATAACAGCGAAAGGCTTAACACATAAAGATAGGGATTCCTGGAAAATTGGACGAAAAAAATCTGCAAGATAACGGAGCCAACGGGAAAATCTGCAATATAACGGGTGACAAGATAAGAGCGCAGGGGGTGTATACCAATATTCTTTTGCATTTCATATACATGTAATGGTGTACTGAGAACCTAGGGAGAAATGTAAATTGGTCAATTCTAGAAAGGTGCAGCCGATTTTCATGAAACTCATACGGTAGGATACGAATCATATTCTATTTTTCGGCGTAAGTGTGATTTTGACGGATTGTGAATCGAACTTTTGAAAGTGTTTTAGTAAGGAAATTCTGTTTGGCTGTCCCCAAAATTACACGTTTTCCATCCCTATTAATAAATACCGAATTTGCGTCATTACAGATTAGATAAATGAACGGTGTTTGTATTTTAAAAATAATATCAAGATATGTAAAAAAATCGGAACAAATTGTAAAAGGTCGAAGGTGTGCGATGAATCTTTTTCGGGATTGAAAAAAACGCAGATTATGATTGATGAATAAAAAGCACAATATATATTTTGTACACGGAAACATTCTTGCATGTTCATGTTTTCATTACAATGACTTTTCATGTTGAAATACGTAACTGATAAGGATCTAAGTCATCATTAAATCCTTAAATTCCATTTTAGTGAACTATTATTCTAAAATAATAGCCTCAGCTAATATTTTAGACATGTACAAGATAAATGCCTGCCGTCTTCTAGATATTTCTATTTTGACAAATAACGAGCGGACCTCATGAATGCGGGATTTTTTTTTACCCAATTTGCGAATTGAATTACAACGATTACCCAGAGGGAAGCCAATCAAAGGAGCGCGCTGATATTCGTGTAGCCAATCAACGTATGTGTGGGTGTCCCATTTTTTCAACTAAGTAGTGAGAATGCGACGTGCACAATTGAGAAATTCATACATTGTGCAAATGACACAGACATCATGCAAAATTACGAGTCTTGTTTTAACGCGAGAAAGACCCTCAACGGTAAAAATATTGTTTTCTTCAAAGTACGGTTAAATAATCAATTTTTACGTTTGGCGTATCGATACTGCTGACTACATGTTGATGATTTAAAATACAGTGTGCGCAGTTAATCTACAAAAAATATATGAACAGTGGAGAATTAATGACAAACTGCGTAGGCGATCTGTGTACGTTAAACCCCCTTTGTCCAACCAGAATGTCAACGTTCGCCTACATGTCGTTCTGTTAAGAAAACGTTAAACGAGAAAAATCTATTAGAAATATAAAACCGAAATTAGGATATTTATATAGTCTTTTGGACGTGCAAGCCCTTGCTACCAGCCTCGACGCCGTACATCGCCCTGTAATGATGGTGGTTTATTTCATTTCAATTTGTACAAAAACCTTCAATTAAGCCTCTTCGCATTCTATAATCACTGTGTGATGAAAAATACAAACAAACAAGCTTATTAAAGGAAAACAAAAAAAAATCCACGTATTGGCTGTGCACAGCTGTGAGGAAACTTCGCCACAGTTTTTTCTTCATTTTTCAACCGCCAAAATTGCATGATTTACATTCGCCTACGCACCACGCAATTATCTTACAGTTCTAATGAAATACGTTTGAATGATAACTATACATGTGATGTATTACGTCTGTATTCCATCTGGCAACAAACCATCACGAAATGCGTTTCAAGTAGTATTTTTCAAAAAATTTAACTTTTTTTTAATATTTGCCTTGTGCGGGCTTTTTTTCTAAAGAATGAATCCGATAATTATTGCGTAGGGTCAACAAAGACCAATCTAGCTGGCCAATCTAACTGGTAGCACACAACATGCAGCACATTACTACCATACCGGTATAAATATCGTTTATTCTAAAAATGCTCTAGGTGCACGTTTAGGTTTCCTACAAAAAAAACAAACCAAACCCGATTAGCAAGGTAAGCCCTTGATTTTTGGCGAATTACAAAGAAAATATTCAAAACAGAAAGGAATTTTTCTGTTTGTTTTTTCGGAAACGATAGTACGAAACAAATCCACTCATAATTTGAATAAGTAGAGTCTGTCAAGCCTAAAACTTGACGCACCGCGTTCCCATGTCAAATTAGTTTTTTTTTCCTTCGCCATCGAACACGGGTGTTAATTCAGTCGCCACCAAAAATATAAGATTTTATTCCTCTTCAGATTTGCATTTTTTTTTCTTCGCTTGATATTTTGCCTTAAATCGATGAGAAAAAAAAATTGTGCATTCAACTCCTCCGGTTACGAAAATTACCTGCTTATTGTGAGCAAAAAAATGTAATTTATGTACCAAGACTTGCTAGCTAGTTATCGTGTGTTTTCAGCTTGACAGTATCGAAAAAACCGTAACAAAGTTCGTTAAGTTTTTCCCCAATGATGCAGCATGCAGCCCAAAGTTCCAGAAAACCAACTGTTCGCATATTTTTGTTACAAACCACCGGTATTCTAATTTAGGTGTTAAATTATGAATGCCACCTGGGATTTTGAGCCGAATTTACAAGTAACTCAAATTTACTGTTTTTTGGATATAAATGGTAAACGATCATGGCAACCGATGGTGAACCTTAGAAGCGCCATTTACCAACCGGTTACAAATTAACATTTTTTGCTCTCCTACATTAAATTATACCTATAAATATAACTCTTAAATTCGTTTACCGAAATGCTATTATGTATTAACAAATACAAATTGTACACCACATTTTGCATTTTTTCAAATTTTACTTTTCGCCTATAAACTTCTATTACAATTTTTTCAAATAAATGCTTAACTCAATTCAGGTCAAGATTTGATAAAACTAATGTTAATTTATTGTTTACACTGTATTTTTATTTTTAATAACCACTTGCGCAGTTATCGTACAAAAGTATTTTTCAAAAAAAAACTGCAAGTGTACTGTAACAGTGTTGAAAATAATGGTTGTTCTCAAAATCAAAGAACAACTTTTTTTCGACCTCCCCAAATCAAAAAACTAATTTTGCAGATCGATAGAGCTCGAAAAACTAATCACAACAGAAAAAATGTTTTTCAAGTACTGAAAAAGGTACTTTTTTTCAATTTTAACCATTTTTCAGCTAAAACTTTAACCATTTGTTGTTCTTTGATTTTGAGAACCACCAATGGCCATCTGGATGATTCCGAGTTATTTTCAATACTGGTCTGAAGGTGTGAAATGAAATTTCGAAAAACTACAATATAATATTGGCGGAACAAAAGAAGTTAAAAAATATTCATTTTTCGAAAAAAAAAATCCAAAAAGCCATCAATAAATACTTATTGTATCAATTGAAATCGTTTCAAAAAATGTTGATTCATATAATCTCTAAAATGAGTCCAGATCATGGCCACCCTATTTTTTGGAAAAAAAGTCTGCAGGCTTAAAACTGCAATATAAATGCACAATTTGAAGAACAATTTGATGATCAAAAAGTTTCTAATTTTTGTGTTCGTCATTTTGAAAATCCCCTAGAAATTATTTTTTTTATGTTTATGTAAGTTTATGAGGTTAACACATTTTTTGAATTTTCTAAAAAAAAATGATATTGAGTGACATTCTTTCACCTGTGATAAAAAAATAAGCAAAAACTATAAATATGACGTGTTGAGATTAAGATTTTTATTACATGGCATCCATTTTATAAGCACCCATTTTATTTTTGAGATCGTTAAAACTGAACGTTTATCAGAAGTCTTTTCCAGTAATATAAGGTTACTGATAAAATAATATTACTAATATTGTTTTCAATAAAATTAATTGAGTGTATATTCATTTCGTCAGTAGTATTCAGTTCTCCCCAAATTAGTTTGGACTTCGACAAGGCTAAGCCTGATTCAGAAAAAATGGGATGGCATGGACTAGCCACTCAAACTCTTAAATCAAAATGAGCTGGCCTGTTGCGCTCAAAAATAAACAAGCTGGCGTGCCAAACTGGCCAGGCGAGCTAGCAACCAGCAGCTGGCTGCCAGCTGTTAGCAAGGCTTGGATCTCGCCACTCGCAAAACAAAACAAAAATAAAGTTAAAAAGAAAAACATTATTGGTTTTCTTTGTTGAACCAGGTCGGTCAAAATTATGAGATAAGCAGTCGTGTTTTGACAATAATTTTTTAGAGTCTCCAATCTGATTCAAAGTCAGTTGTGAACTTCGTTGAAGAAAAACGTAACTTTGTTTTGTTTAACAAACAACAGTTGGTAGACAAAGTTAATGGGTTAGATACACATTCTTACCACAGTAAGGCACACAACTTATGTGACATAAGATAAAGTTTACGAAATCGATAGGTGTATTGATGTAAAGG
>SCLG01000012.1:968970-1009905 GCA_004367875.1 Oikopleura albicans | reverse complement strand
TTTTTTTTTCTTTCGAGAGCGACAAGAATAAAACGTATTTTGTTTTTTTTTTTATAATAAATTACGATTTTAAAAGGAGTACCTTTTGAAAAATAAATCCCGAAAAAACCAGATATTTAATCGAGAGACAAAACTAAGAGACAAACAAAATCGTGGAAAAAGAAAACACAAAATTTAATTTTTTTAACGGCGGTCTCCTGCTGTGATGAGAAATCACATGGAAAATTCCCAAATGGTATGTTGTTTAAAAGTTGTTGTTTGGTCTAGGGCTTTTTTTGATTTTTTTTTCTCTGGTACAATTTCAAGTTGTTTCTAATAATATTTAAAGTACAAAAAATGCATGAAGAGGCTACCGAGGATGTTTATAGTAACACCAGCAATTTCCAAATATTAGAAA
The DNA here is from genome assembly GCA_004367875.1 of Oikopleura albicans. Taxonomy (NCBI): domain Eukaryota; kingdom Metazoa; phylum Chordata; class Appendicularia; order Copelata; family Oikopleuridae; genus Oikopleura; species Oikopleura albicans. The sequence continues at coordinate 1,009,508 of SCLG01000012.1, read as the reverse complement.
ATATGAATTTTAATCAAATATAAATATATCCATGACCCTCGTTTGCGATACGAGTCAAATAAATTTTAACCCTTGCTCTACAAATAAACCTTCTGGTTTTAAATAAATTTGGTTAAATTTTAATAATTATTTTTACATTATTATGATAGATTAACCAAATTTATTTAAAGCACAAACTTTTGGTCATCTAGTTTTCTTATTATAATAAAGTTCAATGTTTTTTTTGTATATTCAAATTAATTTAATCAATTTATAAATTAATGATTATTTAATTTATTAATTAACCTGATAATTTTTTAATTAAATAATTTTTCAAATTAATTTTACCATTCGGAAAAATGAAATATTATATAATTTTTTTTTTTTCGAAAAATTGGGTTAAAAATGGGTCATGTCTGCATCGGGCGTGGTCGTGGGCAATGTGACAGTGATTGGATTAAAATTAATACTGGACCCCCCGCTGCGACACTGCCGCCGTTCCAACGTCACCTTTTCGCAATTGGAATGTTGCGTCAAGAGTTCTACCAAGAGTACTTCAATATAATTAACGCCCAAGTGCAAATCTGCTCTCGAGAGCCAAATGCCGCCGAGAACCATCTTTTTTTTCTACAAGACGTTCGCCCCAAAAAATGCATCGTCTAAATAAGGCGCTCTTTTTTTATTTTGTGGAATGCTTAATTATTCCGGTTTGGCGTCTAGCAGTTAATCGCCATAAAAATATGAAGTTATGATGACTTAGATTGATCAGTTTTAGTGGGCTAGCGTCACTTTTTTTTGCTGAAGTAAACTTCAGAGAGAAATTGTTAAGTTTTAAAATATTTACTTTCTTCTGTTGGTTTTCGAATAAATACTGTAAATTGATGTCAAATAGCTTCGGCTGATTCAAAATGTTAATGATATTTTCAAATTAATTTATTTAAAATGACAAAAATCTTAGTTTTTTAGCGTGTCACACGCTGCGTTTGACGCAAATTGACTCCTATGAGTGCCATTGGTTAAAATTTATTTTTCACTATTAACACTTGGGACACGTATGCTGCATACGGTATGCAATTTCTGAGTCGTTATGTAACATTACTTATGTTTTACGTTTTCATTCTAGTCATACGGTACAACGTGATACAGGTTTTTATCCGCTTTTGCGTTTTTTCCATCGTAAAACGAATATAGCCAAAAAAGCGTCTTTGTTAAAAGCGGTATTTTCAAAAATCCAATTAAAAAGTTCTTTTCATCTCCTTATAGATGAGCTTTTAGAAATTTGACTTTCTTTGAAACAATAAATTTATAACAAAAAAAAAACGACCAAGTTAGACGGAAAATCGGACGAAAACCGCGATTAATCTCGTTATTCCAATATTCCCATCTGTTTAAACAACCGGATCTGACTCTGCCTTGTCCAGATTTAGCTATTTAGAAACTCCTTACACTATTATGCGTTATTTTTCTTGTCTGCTTCTTCGTTTTTTTTTTAATCTTCTAGGCGTTTTTTGGTTGGCATTTTTGGCAATGATAATGAAATCGCTGGTCGCACCTGGAGCAGTAATGAATGCGTGCGTACGGTGACGAGTTAAGAATTCACATCCGTCATCGGTGTCCGTTTTGCGGCGTTTTCTCTGAATATGGAAAACATTTAATAAAGTATTTTTTTTATATTACCGATATTCTTTAACGCTACAGTCTGTAGCCTACAGCACATGTACATTTAACAGCTAGGAACAGGCGTTTTCCAACGAAACTTTTTTCATCTGATGTTCGGAATTTCCGAATCGGAAACATGTATCCAATACTGATAGAACAGGTCATGTAATTGGTTGAGAGCGATTTTTCCAAAAAATTAAAAAAGTAACTTAAAAAACGTAAATATTAGAAACCACCTTGAAGATTAGAGCGCAGTGCGTAGGGGCAGTGCGGTAAAGCTACCACAAGTTTTAAGTTGTACAATTAAGTCGTGACATAAATAATTACGTTTAATTTTATTTTCTGAACAAAACAAATTTGTTTGGGTTCAGTTTTTACACAGTTTTTATGTCAATAAAGTTCAGTCGATTTTGGTTTTATATTATTTTTTTAAAGAACCACAAAATAAGAACCTTGCTTTGACTCATGAATATTTTACTAGTGGCGATAAACAGGTTAAGAAATATTCGCAGACGAAAGAAAAGAACAATGTTTTCTTAGTCTGGATAATTTTCGGTCAGGTTTTTTCGTCGATGCTTTTTAATTTATAGTGTTTTTATTTTTTATATTTTCTCTAGCTAACGAGAGTGCCACCCTTTTTTGACAGTTTGTTAAAAGTTCAAAACAATTTGAATGTTTGGTCGCATTAAAACCTCGTGGGTAAATTACACAGGATAACAGTTTAAGGACGGTACGGTCGATTTGTTTATAAAAAATGCAAACAAAAAAAGAAATCCTTCCTTGACTCAAAGTCCTTGTACATCTTTAGCAACATATTTACAGAAAGTCCATAATTTTCAAATTACGACTCAAAGTACCAATTGTCCGTAATAAAAGGAGTCGACCATCTCATGTTTTCTAGAAGTCATTGTTCGTAAAAATTGTGGCCTTCGCCAAAGCAAAAATGGAGTACAAATGTTTAACAAAAAACGTAACAAAACTGTAGCCGAAATAATAAATAGGGATAATAAGCAAAAATGAAAATAAAAATATCAACATTTTTTTCATCAGGGGCAATTACGATATGAGACGTTGAGTAACATAAAAATTCTCAAACAAATGTAGTATTGCGTCATTTTTACGTCTACGTCCTGCGCAATTATCTTGCCCTTGTTCCAAAAATTATGTAAGGTTAATAAGACTTACAAGAGTAAAGTTTAATGTAGGAGATTTACATTTAAACTCAACAATTGCGTTTCAAGTGACTCTTACATCATATTTTAGACATTTGTATTTCAAGTTCGTACTACTGCGATTTATTTAGAAAACATATGTATCTCAATCTTTTGTCGGCCCTAGACCGGTAATCTAAAACTATCCAGATTTTAAAGTTTTTTATGAAGTTTTTTGTCAACATCATATTAATTTTATTCTAGTTTGAACGTTTTTGGTGAGTCCATCACTTTGCTCACGTGAACTTTACCACTAATAATTAAAATGATTGGTTTTAGCGTCGTAAATAAACCTGATTTTTTTTATGTTTTTTCTTGACTTCAGTGCCAACGTAATGATATGTTTTTTGGCCACAAGGCGCTGTCGTTAAAAAGATTGTTTAAACATCAAAGTCATACACGCCGATGAAAAAAAAAATAAACTTCTTTGACGCTTTTTCGTACCTTTAATTCACACCTTCAAAACATATTTAAGCTCATCGTTATTTTTAGTCTAGAGTTTGAAGCTAGTTATTTTCCGTACAAAATGTGGTTTTAAGGTCACCGAAATTATATTCTACATTGTCGAATTTCATTAAACGCTTTTATTTAAACAAATTTAATGATACTCATATAAAAAATATAGATCGCACATTTGATAAATTATTGCCCATAAAGTTAGGTGATAGTTACAATGTGATATATTTTCTCATTTCAGAAAAGCTGACCAATAATTGTCACCGACAATAATTCAGACACGTTTTTTTGTGTTTTTTTGTCAATTTTTTAGCTTTTACCTGTAATATAAAAAATACCAAATAATGATTCCGTAAATAACGATCGGTTCGCCTAAAGAGGGTACTTTTTAAAATGGGCAGTGTGTAGGCGATTTGGTGACAAAGTGGACCGGAAATCCATAGGTAGTTTATATCTACATACTGTATGTTACATACAGTATGTTACATACAGTGTATATTCATAGCTACATACAACATGTACTACATACTATGTAGCTATGTATTTTAATTCCCTTTCATATAGGTGAGTATACAAGTGTCTTGTATGATTAATAGTGAACGTTTACTATAGTAATTTTACTTACACATGTAATTTTAGATATTCAAAGTTTGAATTTCAAACTGTATTGAAAGTTTATTTTCGGTGATTCTGTTTATTACATAAGTAACACAATGTGTCATTATAAAGATAAAGTTTTATGGTGCCTATTATAAATGGTATTCTCTGAAGCATACTGTCAATATACTACGCCGTTAAACTTAACAAACTCATTTTGATCACCAAAAAATCTTGTATTCATTTTCTAGGAAAAAAAATATTTCACTTGAATACCAATATCAGCCTTGTTATTCTTTCCTGATGAAAACAATTCCAATTTTTATGCGCGATTTTATAACAATCAAATTGTCCCGTATTCACATAAAATATTTTTACTTAACCTGGTCAAATTAGTTCCTACTGGTGTGGGTAACGAGTATGTCACCGAGCTTAACGGGACTTCCCGTATATTGACGAGTCACATAAGTTATGTGACATAACTCAATATACGACGAATCCGGTTCACCTCGGTGACAAACTCGGTACCCATAACAGTACCAGGGGTACAAGGTCGAACAGTGACGACTTTCGGCATTTTCCGCCGTTCCTTTTGCTAAAATACGTCAAAAATATAACGATGATCTAATGCGTCGCACTTTTTTTACGATTTTGGTTACACAGATTATTGATTAACACTATTAGTTGTTTCCCAAAAGTTGATCGATTTTTACAACTTTTTTCATAAAAAAACAACTGCGAAATAATAAATATGACGCTGATTACTCTTCATATAAAACAATAAAAACCGAATTATCATATTATTATACGAAAATAATAATTTAAGTGCTACCGGTGAGATTTTTTTTGTTTGGTTCCCGGTTAAGTACGGATTTAGGCATATATTTATAGATATCTCCATAACTTATGGACCATAAGATAAACTTACCTACCCACATTCGTACGGTATAAAGACCGGACCTCTTGAATTCGGTATTTTTTTAATTTTGCCCAATTAGCAAGCGAGCATTACTACGATGACCAAGAGGGAGGCCAATCGAGAGAGCGCGCTGAGATGTGGGTCACTTCCTTTGGCCAATCAGCGTGTGTGAGGGTTTCCCATTTTTGAACTAGTGAAAATTCGATGGAGAGAATTATGCATTGTGCATTTTTTAAATCCGTCCGGTTGTTAATATCTAATTGTTTTCTAAAGTGATTGTATCTATGGTGAGAGTGATTTTCGTAAAAAAAAACTTTTGAAAACAATTGGGGGTAATTTTTGTCAGCAATTTAAACAGATTTGATAATTTTCTTCTACACGGGTTACTTAAAACTAAACCCGGGGTTAGTATATACTTTTTGTTCCTTGGGGTTAACTTACTCACATCACCGCGACTATAAATTATAGAAGTTCTAAAATTTATCGATAATTTTAAAAATAAGCCAGTACTATTTTTGATCAAATTTCGCGATTCTGAAAACATCAAGCTTCAGAAAATGAATCTAGCAAAAGAAACGCGTAATTCCGATGTAGTTATCAGCAGTACTGGATGGAAGGCGATTTTTTGGCGAAAAGCCCAGAACAAGTCACATAACACATGTTTTTATTCTTTTGAAGGACGTTGCGGAAAAGGGAGACGTTGTAACTCTCATGTTGACACCGTGCACAAATTGTGCGCATCGTACTTCAAATAAAAGAAATCCGATGAACTAGATTTTTATCGTTTTTTTTTTGGCCATGTAATTTTAATCAAACTTGAAAAAACGAAAGCATTTTAACTATTCAGCATGCAGCATAGTAATATTGAGTAACCTATTTATTTTTATTGATCGTAGGGTGTTATACACCACCTAACACAAGTTATCTTGGCAATTAATTTTTACAAACAGTGTTAAGATAATTTAATTTTGTTGATATAGATGGGTGGGGTGTGTAGTATGATAATTGGAATTCACAATGCCGTTCGCTCCAAAAAGTGTTAAGACAACCGAACTATGTTAATATAACTGCTTAGGGGATTATTTTGACTGTTAACCAGGGGAACCAAATTGTTCTTCGAGAAAAACAAACACTAACATACACTTAAGGACGCTACATACCCTTTGTTTACAAAAAGGACCTATCGAAAATGAGAAGAACGTTGGTAATACCAACTTGGTATGTCCTCATTAGTGAAATTAGGAACATTCTAGATCCTCAACTTGAAAAACTGAGACATAAAAAATGGGTTCCAATAGGTTTTGTGTGTTTTATCAAATGTACTTTATACCAATTGAGTTGATCCCGAGCAGAACTACGTTTGAGCTGGCTTTGACATTGTTCGGGTCGGTTCCTAATCTGAGGCTGGTGTGCGGCGTCGTGGCCTTTTTTGCCCCCTATTTTTTCTTTGTTACGCCAAATCAACCATGAAAAATCGGTTCAATGTTCAAGTAGAAGAAGACACAAATTGTTCCACGCAGATTATGCAATGGGTCACTCAGATTTTTCTTGTGCACTTTGCTTTAGCACTGTTTTTTTTTCGGTACAATCGTGTAGATTAACTCTAGAACGTTCAAGTGGTTGAAGCAACAAGACGAAAAACATTAATCCGACTGGAGCGAGTCGTGTACATTAAGCTTTAGTGACCTTCCTGAAGCCTTTGGCAAAGAATCTAAACGGTGTACAGTCCAAACGTTTTACGCTTTTCGTATTGTTTTTTTTTCAATTAAACTTCGACGACTCGAAGTTCAATATAAAAAAATGTACTACCTTCACAAAATAAAGGAGTCTTCCTTTTTCGGTTAAAAACCCTGTGACGTAAATGGGCAAGCTTGTGAAGGAGGTGGGATATGATTGGGACGAATCAAAGTGCGTAGGTTAGATCATGCATCTGAATACAACTGAACTTCTACCTTNTACTTTTAACCCTTACCGCTATTTTTGAAAACAAAATAAAAATCCTTTATAATAGTTTTTGTATAATCCTGTATTGTGCTGTTTCTCGATATATTGCGGAAAAAACTGTAAGATACCGCAATTGAAGAACATAGGGTATTTTTGCCCGACTCTTTACACAAGTTTAAAATAAAAAAAATAAATCGTAATCCCGGAAAAACCCCCCGGTTTATGCGTAAAAACCATTCAAGTGTTTGGCCCGATTGTACTCAAGTACATAAACGCTATATGCACAGCGGCCTTTTTTTATTCAAATAAATGAGAAGCCGGATTGTATAGAATATCCGGCAAAAAGAAGAAAAATTTAATCATTATTTAACGAAATTGAGGCCGATTTTAAAGTGCATATGACGTACATTTCATAATTTTATGATGCTATTTCAGTTTTTACTCAAAACAATTGGGAGATAACCACCGTTTTTGGGTCAATAATGTTTTTGACATTGTCGGGAATAAAATTTAAAAGGTAGTTTAGCGCTGAAACTGTCGAATTCGGAATAATAAAAAATTAGAATACATAAAAAGTATTTTGAAAGCAAAATGAACTTCTATCATCTTTTCGAGCTCTTTTCGTGTCACGATAACTCGTTACCTGATGTATTTTTGGTATAGTTGTATTTGATACAGTAGGAATTTCTAATCCCAATATACAAATAAATATGTAACATATTAACCAACAAAATTATTTATTTTTAAAAGAAATAAATGCATTAATCCCCAAGGGTCCCAAGTGAATACTAACCTGTAGACTCTACAGTGTAGAGGGACATTTGTGAAAATTTGCACACACAATTTTCTTGAGGCCGTAATTTGCCGAAAAAAAAACTCTCGATTTTATTCTCACAATTCTGTATATTTGACTAGACCCGTCTACAACTGATTCTTCATCCGCCATCGTGTGCACAAATGTCCCCTTGGGGAGTTAATCTATTAATTACTTCGTTAGCCACTTAAAGTTTTATGACATTTTTTGTACTGTTTTTCTGTCATGATTGGCAGTCTAAGGTGTCTGGCACCTGTTGCTTTCGTTTCAAATATTTTTTCCGTGTTCGTTTTTTTTCGACAATCGAACGTCAGCGACAATATTTTCAAACATTCGAAATCTCTATATATATATAAATGTGAAAGCCGACTTTTTGACTGAAAGACATGTCAACTTATTTTGGCAACGCCACGGTGAAGTTAGTTTCTATTTTCCAACTGTATGAGATATATACTGTTTTAACTCTAATAGTCTAAGATTAAAAAAACGATACAAAAATATTTTTAAGGTTTGATTAGCTGTTAAATGCTCCCTTTAATTCCTAGGATCTCAATTATAATCCTCTGTTATACCTCAACCAAAACAATAGGGACTTGGAATTGGATTTTCTCCCCACTTTCTAAGTAATCCATTATGAAATGAAAAAGAAAATTGGTCTATTCTAGAAACTTGCAGCCGATTTTCATGATACTCATACGGTACACTAGTCGTTGTTTAACAAAAAAAAACGTTCTGATTTAGGAGAATCAGAAAGTGAACATTTCATAAAACTGACAACTTTTTGAAAATCGGTCATTTTTTTTAAATAATTAAAAAAATATAAATTTTCTAAAACCCTCAATTTTTTGAAAATAGGAAAGTTTATAACACCGACATTCTTTTAAGAAAAACGTCGTTTAATATAAAAACTTATGAAAATTCAAAAGGTGTTACTTTTTATGATTTCAAATCTAGCTCCAACATGTGCGCGTTTTAAATATTTGTCTTTGTAAAAATATTTTTGCTCAATATGGTTTTTTGTTTCAAATTTTCAACGGTATTTTAATACAAACTTAACAGACAATAATTTAAGTTAATTACCTGAAAAAAGTGAGCGTTTATTGGTGACAGAACAAAATAACTCAACTTATTTGGGCGAGAAGGGTAACGTAAGAAAAGTGATAATTGAATTGGTTACGTTAATTAAATAAGTTGGTATTGTAAAAATATACAGAAACTATCATTGATCTATTTTTAATCAATTGCTCTCAGAAATACTACCTAATAATTCCGTTTAGAGTTTCCTTTTCGTGCGGAAAAGTATAGAATTCTGGAGGCCGTTGACTTTAATCGAAAATCAAACAATTTATAATTCACAAATTTTTACGCAAAAAATATCTCGCGTTTCTGTCAATTTTCCTTCAAATTTTCTAAACTATCTAAAAGATCTACACCGCCTGCGCTGTTATCTTGCAACTATCGCATGAAAAAAATCCGCAAGATAACGGAGCGAACGGGAATACCTGCAAGATAACAGCGCAGTGCTTAACACATAAAGATAGAGATTCCTGAAAAATTGCCCGAAAAAAATCTGTAAGATAACGGAGCCAACGGGAAAATCTGCAAGATAACAGCGCAGGGGGTGTAATATATCCTTTTTCCACCTAAAGTAGACGATTATCACCGTTACCTCATTTTCTCCATTTTCTGAGTTTATTTAACCCCGATATTTTACTATTTTTATATCGGAACAAATAAACTCGATCAGATAAGCCCGATTTTTGAGCTGAACAATATTTAACTCAGTGATCTGTATTGAAGCCACCGTTACCAAAATCCGAAAAATGAGGTAGCGGCGAAATGAACGTCTACTTTCAGTGGAAAAAGGATATGTAATTTAATTTTCTGCTTTCATAAATATATTTTTTGAAATATCAGCGCCGTACATAGTTATGACAGTCTTGAAAAAGTTCAGAATCGTAAAAAAAATACTGAGCATTATTTTGATTTTCATAAGAGTTTATATCCGGGTCATTTGCTGGAAGACACGGTTTATACCCGGCGCCGACCAAAACTATAATCATCATTACCGGAGCTTTTTTCTGTAAATACGGATCTCTTCCATTCCTTCGCGTTTGATCTTTTCTCGCATTTCCGTTCAATAATGTCTTTTCACGTCGAACAGGATATATATATATATATTGGGGACGTTTGTTTTACAAATCTCAGCCGACATTTGAATAATAATTTACGCAGCGCCCACACTCAACTGTCCTTTAAAAAATACGCTCCCAGATTTAGTACGCAACTACGCGAGGATTCGAGAAAAAATTGCATGTTCCCGCTATTTGTAGAATTTATTCGAAAATTCAAACTTTCGGTTTATCGACAATTGGGACATATCAAATAAAGTCTTTTTAGGACGTTTTTTAACCACGTGGTTGCCCGAATTTTCGAAAATAAAGAGTTTTTTTGTAAAAACGGGATTGTAATTTGGTTCCTAATATAGATGAAGAGCGCGTTCACCCCAGTTATGACGCGTTCGGTTTGTATTTGACAAAACATTGCATAAATCATTTGCTGCTTTGAAGCGAAAAAAGCGGAGTGTTTAACTCGTAATAAACATCTAATTTAAATAATGAGAGTGTGAGGGGGAGCTGGTTCGATTTTGCCGAATAGACCCAAACCGTTATTTTAATTTGTTAGACGTGTTTCGAAAATGGACGAAACTGTTTTGTTCAATCTAACATATACAGTTGAAAATAAATCCACATGTCTTAGTTTTTTTAACCGTGCGGTGCGGGGTAAATTTTGTCACAAATTTTTTTGATTATTTTATTGAAAAACGAAGCTACACACATTAGTATGTATTATGGGCCATGACGATTTTGGCTTATGAAATCAGCGTCTCTTATGAAATGAATTCCAAATGTTTCGACATTTTGGAAAATTTCCTGAATTACTGTTGACCATAACATTTCTCAAAAAAAAAGCTTTTCGGAAGATACGTTTTTGTGTAATTTTTTTCGTTGGGTGACTTGCGCTCTGAAAGACCGGTGCCTTTTCGAGAGATTTCTTTATGTTTTTAGATATTCTGGCGACATATGTATTGAAAAATATCCCCAATGAATTATCCCCGAAATCTTGAGTAATTTTTGTAACTGCGATAAGCTAATACGGCAAAAAACGCAGATAAAACGAAAAACAGTAGAAAGACGGTCCTTGATGAGAGTAAGGATTTTATTTTTGGGCCCACTTTTTCCTTCGCATCAAAACACACTGCTGACGTTTGACATCTCAAATCGGGGAAATAGAAGTCGGATATTCCTCATAACGACGCCGTAAATATTTAGAAATTAAATTCGTTTTGTTTTGTCGGATGTCACTCGACGGGAAATTGCACCAAAAAGGGGAATATATTCGCTTTTCAGGTAAAAAAATATTAGTAGACAATTAATTGGAGCGACTGAATTGATAGAAAATACAGTTGCTATAATATACATCTAGTATAATGCCAATTTGGCATAAGGAGACATGGTTTACTATAAAATAGTTAAGTCCTAATTTTGCGTAGGTTTACACTTTCAGGCATCTATCAGCTTATGGTGCACCATGGTGGGCAAAATTAAAAATTATCAGTTTGACGAGCTACAACTTAGCTATATCTGTTTTTGTTTGAAAAATTTTTAATTCCTATACAGGTTTAGCCTCATGAAAATCGGCTGAGCGTTTCTAGAATAGAGCAATTTTCTTATTTTTTCTTGCAATGGGGTGCTCCTATTGGCCAATATCATTTTAAAATATGCCAACACGGTATACTAGAAACGCGCAGCCAATTTTCATGAGACTAAACCAGTAGTATGCTAGCGCATAAACGAACAACAGTACGCTATTTATTTTTGAATAATTAAATTTACTCTCTAGCGTCAAAATGAGTTTTTAGTTACAATTTATAATTTATCTTTATATTTGATTTATTGAATTGCTATAAAGATTACAAATAAGTGTGGATCTCACCAAAAAAGGCCGGTTTTGTTAAAATAATACCGACCCTTATTTAGCAACTCCTCTTAAGTCATCATATGTGCTAATTGACATACATACGAATAGAACTGCTAATGTTGGTGTACTCTTAATGGGAACCTCAAGAGTTAAGATAATTCGACATTAAGATCTCGGTACATGAGATAAGAGTTGAACGTGACATTTTCAGCGTGTTTTTTCAGTGCGGTTTTGTAACGGTGGTGAGCGGGTTACATGACACGTTTTTATACAGTACCGTCATGGAAACAAAACGCAAATCAATAACCGCTAAAACAACGTAATTGGAATGTTCCGGAAATAGAACCTATCTTTAACTCTTTTTTTTCTACCAAAAAAAAAAACAGAAAAAAAACTATCGTCTCAACATTTTCAAGTTTAAACTTGAAAAAATTCTGTTTTATCTTTCCACACCTTTGTAAATACTTCAGTTTCTTCGTTATCACAATCGACATAATTAGCCGCCAAATTCTGATTTTTTTTTTATAATAATATGTATTTCAAAACAGTCTGGAAAACATACACATTTTAAATAAAAAATGACTAGACAGTTTGAGTATGGAAACAAGGTTTCAGCTAATTTTAAACGCCAATGGTACATTCCTCCAAATTTTAGTTTCGTCATTCCAGGTGACATTTTCTTGATTTATACGTTTTTTGTGGCCCGCTATTCTCTACCTATAGGCCTGTTCCGGCCAATTTTTTGTAAAAAACGGCCAGAATGGGCATAAAATCCACTGGAATCCACTAAATTTCGTAAGAACTTAAAACTACGGTTGGTGTTTTTTTCTCAGTAGTTTATTTTACACGACTATAAATCTCACCTAAAAAGCGTGCCTCAAATTATAGCACAATACACGGTTACCGTACTACGGTATTTAATTTGAGAAAGAATAATGAAATAGTTTTTTTTTCAAATACTGAAATGGGTTAACATTTGTCCAATTTGGCACTTTCTATCCAATTACTAACTGGCTTATCCATGAAAACAAAAATAAAATAAAACTGAACTTGAAATATACGTTTTATAGATCATGAGAAAAGACGCAAATCCAATTTTGGAAAGTCAGTCTCTTGGCATTTTAGCAAACTGCAAGTCCGTTTTTTTTCGTTTCAATGATTTGCTCGCTGTATTATTTTTGGGTAAAAAATATACGTTTTGGCTGCATAGTTGTGTATTTGAAACAAAAATACTACACCCGATGCGCAGTTTGTCAAAAAAAAAACAACAACATTTTCACGCAATATTTGTGAGATAAATGCGTAAACTATTGTGGTCAGAAATGAGCAAAAATTTCCGCTGGATAATTGCGCAAGGGTTGTTATATAAATTTCATAGTCAATTGTCCCTAAAAAATAACGCCGTCCATTTTTGTGGTTCCAGATTTTGTTCCCACTTTGAAAATACACAACTATTTATCCCTTTTTGAAATAAAGGGGGTGCGCCCTTCAAGGAACACCTCCACAAGGGACGGAATGCTCCCTGTATTTAATTTTAATATTACTTTTCTGATCAGTACTACGGATTTAAGACTCACTGTAAGTTATCTTGACACGTCTTATATTTACAAAAAAAATTTATCTGGACTAATTTTGACCCGATAAGTCATTATGACGCGTGTAAGTTCCCTTCTCGTTCCTAAAATCTTACAATTTTTGACTCATGCAAAAATTTTAAAATATCAACTGTCATCTAACGAAATTCGTTTTAAAAGTGCTTTAGTAGTTTGGCTTTCTTTTGATTCGAGGTCACTTGCGGTTAAAACAACACGCTGGAATTTACTGGGCATGATAGTTGTTACATAATCCCATTTTTTGGTGAGAAAATCGGAGAGTCCATTGAAATTTTTCCGTTTTTTCCCCAAAACCTTCTCCCTCAAAGTCGGCTGTTTATTTTGGCAACAGTGTTTTTATAAACGACGTTTAATATTAACGAGGGGACCAATCTGATCAAGTCTAATATTGTCACAACATTTCAATATTACGATTTAGGTTTTATTCTTGCCTCAGTTCTTTTCTTTATAAATTCTTAATCTCAATATTTTGTCGCTAAATGAAATCATAATTTGAGAAAAAGGCGCCTTTTTTTACGCCGCCTCATCTTCTTGTCCTTATTTTCGCAAGTGGCCCTAATTCGGCTTAAAATATCTTTGCTTTTTCCATATCTCTCAGACCGCTTAGTGGGACGAAAAAACGAACGATTGGACCGCTTTTTTAATTTGATGAACAATTTTCATTTTTAGGTAATACTGTTTTACTAATACTTAATGTTATAAATAAGATATTATACCCCTGTGCCGTTATGTTGCAACTTTCGTATTCAACAAAATCGTAAAGATAACGCGCCAACGAGAAAATTTGTAAGATAACTGCGCAGTTCTTAATTTGTGCTGATTTGAATGTGTTAATGTCATTTACATGTAAATTTACATGTTAGTACATATATTTACATGTGAGTAAAAAATTTTTAATTAGATCTAAGTAAATGTGATTTACTTGTATGATACAAGATTCGATGATTTAATAAAATGAAGTAAATTATATCTAATTTACCCCTGAATCAAATAGTTTGATAGTATTAATTTTATAACTAATATTTTAGCTACATTCCTAGAAAACCACTGACTAAAGGAATTGTAGTTATTTGTTTCGAGAAATATTTTTACGTCTCCCAAATATTGTTGCTAATCATTACATTTTTGAAGAATGAATCTAACTAAATTATTTGTACCGTAGTAACTTACTTTTTTTTTGAAAAGTTCCAAGTTAGCTGTTTTTCATGGACACCACAAATTTGACACGGTAATTTCGCAACTATAGTAATTTATTGCTAATAAATAACTGATAAATTTTACTGTTACCGTGAAAATATTATAAAAATGTGCAGATGATAAATTCAAATTAAAATGACGTTTGCAAATTTCTGTTATCGCTTTCTATAAACCAATGTCATAATGTTTCTGTGTTTGGATACGTCGGGTAAAATAATCTTGGCACCATGGTAATTTGAAGAAAACTTTATTCGAATAAAACGTTTTTCGGGAAATAGGTTATTCGGTAGTCTAGTCGACGCTAGAAGTCGAATAACTTTTTCTTCTAAAAACCTTATAAAAGGTCTGGTTTTTTTCTCGTCACGAGGATAAAAATAGAACAAAAACACAAGGGCAACCGTTTAATTCTCAAAATTAAAACAGACCGTTCACATCATTCAATGAGATACCTATTAGTCGTAGCCTATGACTCATAGGCTATGACCAAAGGCACTTATAGTTCTGTAAATCCGAAAAAAACGACTAATTTTCAAGAAATTTTGTTGATTTATCATGGCAGGTCCCTATTTTTTCAGGTTCTGGTAAATGATTCATATGGAACGTCATGACTCAGTGCCACAATTCAACGAAAATAATTCACGAAAATAATCTGGCCTTAATCATTTGTCATTAAAAACGTTTAAATCAAAATTTGATTTATTACAGAGCCCATTGCACATCAGAGTGATTCAAAAATGACTAAAAAGTCAAATTAACATACTGGTGTGGGTCGTCAGTTTGTCACCGAGCTCCACGCGGGTCTTACCATAGATAAGACCGAGTACTGTTTCAGACTTACAAGCGAAATTTTCTCGGTTACACTTTTTTTCTCACTCCAGTAAGTTATGTTTCGTCCATAATTATTCAACATAACCTACCGGGAAAATCTTAATTCAGGCACGCCCAGGTTAACGTAAATTATTATTATTATTATAATTATTGGTACAGTAGTTGAACCCATAAGGTCAAATTGAAAACTCATAAGGTCATTATGAAAACTCTCATTTTTGGATAACAAAAATGTGACCAGTGATAATTATCAACGGGAGTCCTCACATTTCTCAAATCAAATTTCGCAAAACTGCTGACATTGTATAATTAGGGTCATTAGAGTTAAAAAACGATTCTAATACGTCAAATTTTCACGTCATCATTTTCACACCTTCGATTCATCCTAATACGATTTAGTGTAATTTATTTTCTTACGACAGAACTTTTTTTCTACTTTTCAGTTTTCTGGAAGTCGGCTTTTGAGTTTCTTTTTTTTTTCTTTTCGAATAGTATTTAAAGATTCACGAAGGTTGTTTATTTTGTCAAATGTCAAATATTATTGTCGGAAAGCGGGGGATTTTTTGGTGGCCAAGCTGAGGCCTGGTTGTATTTGATTTGACGTCTTCTTCCATTAAATTAGCCTACAGGTGGTTCCAGGTGTTTGACGACCGGAGCCCGTTTTCCTTTTTATCCAAAATGGGTTTTCAGCCCCTTTTTTTGAAAAAAAAAATTGTTATAAAAACTTGAACTTGATCTATATAGACGATTTGATTAGCCATTTCAGCAGGTGTTTTTTGGCCTGGAATTCGCAAAAATGTTGTCAATCTTATTC
Organism: Oikopleura albicans; assembly: GCA_004367875.1. Classification (NCBI taxonomy): domain Eukaryota; kingdom Metazoa; phylum Chordata; class Appendicularia; order Copelata; family Oikopleuridae; genus Oikopleura; species Oikopleura albicans. The sequence continues at coordinate 993,496 of SCLG01000012.1, read as the reverse complement.
GTTATTTTTTTTTTGTCTGACCAATTCGTTAACATTTTTGTCCACCAAAAGTTGTTTATTTTGATGGCAGCTTTGGAAATAATTCTATAAAAGAGAATCTACAAGTTGGACAGTTTATACCGTGAACACAATGAACTGTCCGAGTTATTTATTCTTCAATTTCTTTAGTATTTATGAATTACTCAAACTACTGTATTATTCTAAATACTAAATTGTTAGAGATATCCTGCTATTGGATTATAACACCTCGGGGATGAACAAAATACATGACAGGTCCTTAAATAATCATGCGCCATAGTTTTACGAATTTTATTTATAATGGACTTCTCGGAAATCCAATGGTGACTTATGAAAGTCGTTTATATTTCTCAATTTTGAGAATAGTGAAACAGAAATTTATGTCTGGCAAAATTCTACGGATTTTGTTTATCTATTTTCATGCATTACGGATACCAAAAAACAAAGTTTTCCTATTCACGTGAGAGTTGAGCCCATGATTAATTTCATGAATTCATTTCTGTGTGTTGTGTGTGTAAGTGTTTTATTAAGGACCGCTCATACCTATTGTTTATTTACTTTTCGTTGTCGAATCCAAAAACAATATCTTAAAACAGTCTGTGCGTGATTTTTAAAATTTCGAATTTTTTCGACATCGACCGTACCGAAAATTTTAAAAACCACTCGTTCATCGTATTATAAATCAATTTCTTTGTACTCTATGCCAGCAGCTTATTAAGGCTAATAGCCTAAATCAAAATACATACATATAACATGTAACATATTATTGTCAATTTTTACTATTTAGTTTTTTGTTGTAAACAAGTCCTATGACCGGTCCTTAATATGAGTAACCGAGCAAACAAGCCTCTGCGTTCATGATTCGATGATTGATAAATGTTTTGTATGTTTGGTCCCTAGTACCCGGACTAGGACTTTTTTTCTTTCTCGATTAGCGATAACACGCGAAAACAAACCTAGAGTGTATCAGTACCCCCTAAGCTACACTCCTCAGTACACACTAACTACCATCTAACTTATTAATTGATTTTTTTTTTGTATTATTATAAATTTTTTTCCCTACTTTTTTTTAAACTATAATCGTTTTCTAACCTAAAATATAAAACCAAAATAACACTCTAAGAGAAATATACGTAGAGAGCAACACGCAGATCTTCAGTTAGAAAAGAAGAAATCGGAAAGCTGGAAGTCTCCGGCAGTAAAGTAGGCAATTTTCATTTGACTCGTACGGATCAGTTTGTTACAGTTTGTTTCTTTTTGTACGAATTATGAAGTTTAATCCTTAAAATTACATTTTTATCAGAATAGTTAAATTTTCACATTTATGGTACTTTTAAACTTCAATATTTTTATACAAAAAACGTTTCTTTAAGACGTTTTTAATTCCTCAAAGTGTTCCTTAGATTTATGTCCATAGGCTATGTATAAAAATGGACCATAACTTATTTGGACAAATGGTCCATAAGTTTACGAAAACCAACTGTAGCAAATATGATTTTAAACCATGGCTATCCTGGAAACCATGTGAACGACGTGGCGTAAATAGAAATGTTTGTTACTTTTTTAATTTACAGACGCTATATATACAAGAAAACATAAAATTGGGCTTCCGGAAGCGGAAAAAAAGCTAAAATTACCAATAGGTTACTCATTTTTGTGCTATAGGACCGAGTTGAGAAAAAGATCACAAATATTTATTTCCAATATAAGCCGTTAGTTATCATCGTTAACCTTGAAAGGGAAACTATCTTGAATCTATACTATATTGTGTAGATCCCTTAAAGTACTTAACCCGGGACCGTACAGCGTATAACAATTGTTATACACAGTGTTTTTCTATCTTTGATAATTTGTTACCAGTATATTTTTTGCAATCTAACTTTTTGTCAAATGATTGTTAATGCACTTTATTAGCCCCATAATAAACTGATAATTTGTATCTTTTGTCCTAGTAGAGATATTTCAAATTAAAATTCAGAAAATTAATTAAGCGTGACCGATGTACGGTCTAGGGTTAACTTAACAAAGTTGAATTAATTTAACATTTTTTTTATAACATAATGTTAAATTAACATTTTTTTATAATATTGCAGATCTTTCTTGAGAAGTTTACATGATACAGCCGTCAATACCGCCTGAATAGGTATAAGGTACAGACTGTATAGTGTCCGAAATTCTTAATTTCCATCTTCTCAATTGAATAATGATTTTGAAAGTATAATCAGAACAATGTGTAATTGACCGAAAATAGACCAGATATTATTCAGACAATAAGAATCATATTAGACGTGATTTAGTTTGCACTTAAAACCAATTCAGATGGAGCCCGCCCTGTAAAAATATTGAAATATTGAATACATATCAGCTTACTTTTGAAAAAGGTTTTCTGAAACAAAATCGAAAATTAAACATTTTATACTGACGAAAGTGACGAGGCAGTTTACGAAGTAAATAGCTCCGCTTTTATTTGAAATCCCCGTTATTCAGTTTTTGTTTGTTTATTTTTGCATTTTTAGTTGCAGAAAGTGGATCCAGACTTCACAATGCCAGCGGGTTTCGACGAAAATGATAAAAAGACACGCGACAAATGTCTCTATTTAAAGCAACTCCTGGCCGATAAAAGAAGTATGGCACAAATGCCCGGCGTCTTTAACCACTTAGAACGACTATTAGATGATGGTAAGTTTCATTTTCTTTGTTTTGTTTCTCTGCCTGAACAGAGGTTATTCGAGATTAGTGGAAAATTTAGAATATTATTCGAATTCATGAAGAACTTACGTTACACAAAGTTCAATTTGTTGTCAACTTAACATGGACCTAAAAAGATGATCAAACCTTCTGAATACTCGCAAAAATATTTTGGTCAAAAATTTAAAGCTAAATGTTAAATATGGTAGACAAAAAATTGGGTCAGACTTTTCAATTGTCTAAATTCGTCTCGTTTGTACTTGGATAGTAATTGCATAAACACAGCACCATTATTCAAAAAATGTTACCATTTCATTTTCCACATGTTAATCGGTTGTCGAGTTTAATATTTTTTGAACGAAGAAAGTCGCATTTTTTTATGAAATAAGTAACGATTTATTTACTGTAAACAACACAAAAATGTTTTAGTATTTTTAAAATAATTACCACAATTACCAAAAGAACAAACAAATACTATACAAAGAGCCCTTTATTTAATGTATAACTTTTATGTATAACAAGCAATACACCACTTCTTGCGTTAACGCAACGTTTTTTTCCCATTGCAATATGAAGCATACGTGTACCAACCTGAAATATTTACAATTTGAGAAGAACCAATTTCTTATTATTGATAATTTACCAACCGTGAAAAAAAGTTTTTTTCGTTAATAATTTTCAATTTTAAAAACTTATTACACGGCAAAGCTCAAAAGTTGCCCCTTTTTATTCTAGAAAACTTATAGAACGGAGAAAATGCTGTCGTTTTATTTTCTTAAATAAAAACGGCAACTTTTCAACTTTGCCATATGATAGCTGTGACAATATTATAGCGTTTTTCCGTCTGGAAAAGAGTTCGATCTTCATATTGATAATCAATTTGGACGACCGTAATAAATTAAGTCCAGCATTTTTCTTCCACAATTACTATTTTGACAAATTCTTCACTTGGAATTTGATGAAAAAAAACAGGCGACTAATTGGCTCACTTTTTCTTTCGTTCTTTCCGTTTCACGGATTTTTCGTTTTATTCGTTTCGAAAAAGTTCAATCCAATCAGACTTTGGAGAATTTTTTTGTGTCTCTAAAATCGACCGGGCTCATTGATCTTATGCAATAGCACGGACAGAATATTTCTAGTCTGTTCAACAGTTGTAACACTTTGTATTTCAAAACACTTTTTAACTCCTCGCCGACTAAAAGTCCCTAAAATCAACAATTACCGTGCAACGACAGTTTTTATAACCTATTCTGAATCAGGATTCCTGATAAACCCTCAGTGCGTGGGCGGGATAGTCGAAAAACTTTTGGGAAAAAGTGGCCTGATAAGCGCCCGAGCGGGCAAATTGGCCTGATAAAGGGGGCCGGATAAACCCTCAATCAGTGTATATTGTATTAGGTAATAGCCGAATATACAGAAAATGACTCAGCCACTAATAAAGTGAATAAAACTAGTTGTAACATAAAACATAACCTAATATAGACAATCCTCGGAATTTCGCATGAGTTGAATTGAACCGGTGCCAATTAAATTGTGTTATATAATTTGTACAGTTGTATTACAATATATAACTACATACTTGATGTTTTTACGTTAAATAGTCATCAAAAAGACAACCCAAAAATTAATTCGCCGGAAATGATGTTACCGACGAAGTAGTGTTTTATATGATTGCTCAAAATAAAATTTTTCGCTTAGAACATGTTTCAAAAACTATCCCTATAGACTATGGGCCATAGTCATATACAGAGGGACGTCAAAGTAAGGGCGCATTTCTCAAAGTAAGGGCCACTCCTCAAAGTAAGGGCCATCTTTTGACATTTTTTTTTTCAAAACTCATTTCTCAATAAAGCTTTCTATTAGAAAGGTAAGGGCTTTCTAAAAGTAAGGGTCATTTTTGGCACTTTTGAATATCGAAAAAGGTGGCCCATACTTTGAGGCCCCTGTACCCCCCTTCGTAATTATCGGCTGGGTTTCCTTATTCGTGTTATTATCAGGTTTGCTGACAATGATATGAATATTGTTTAAAGCACGTCAGTCTGCACTCCGGCACGATATATTAAGCACGTATAACTGGGCCGTGGGTGATTTATAATAAATATCTAAACACCGAGTAATTCGAAATCATTTAAATAATTATAACCTTGACCATGCGTTTAGTTTGCTTGTCGAAAAATACATTTAGTCGACATTTTTGGCCATCGGAAAAAATAACGTCTGCCTAAAAAATGGTTAAATTTCACGTCAGTCCTTCAATTCAACACATGTCAAACAGATATACGTTGTGTTTTTAAGCCATTCAATTTGCTAAAAAACGCGCTAATCACAAAAGTAAACAGATAAAAATGAAGCAAAAAATGACTCTGATGTTTATGTTGGTTAAGTCGTGGTTTTAAATTTATTATTTTTTTTATATTTGCGTTTTGACTTAAACTGAAAACCGCCGAGTTAGTTTGAAAGAACTGTAAATCATTAAAAAAAACCAGCCCGTTCAAAATAGTATAAATACAGAACCCATAAAAAAAGCCGGTGAATCCCAATTTTTAAATAACACCAATGACCCATTTTTAATCCAGTCCATATCCGAAAATATTTTTGTTTTACTTTTCAACATAAAATTACCAGTTGAGTTTCCTGAAAATCAGCCAATCGTTTCTGTATACCGTGCCGGCGTATTTTAAGATTACATAAAGACCCACTTTCCCCCTTTTTCTTTTGAACTGGGGTGCCCTCCTTTCTCTCCCCTTTATAAATGCGGCATTATGTCATATATAAACGCTCGGCCATTTTTCATGAAACTCAACCGGGAGAAACGCACTTAAACTGAAACAATTTCAAACAAATACAGTCCTAGTTTATCGTATGATAAGATATGTCTGGCGAGCTTGACCGTTCTTTCAAACTAAAAAAGTATTTATTTGTAAAAAAAATTGTTGACAGTATCTCAAAAACAAAATGCTATATTTTAGACAAGGTTAATTGTTTATCCCTGAAAGTGGTTACACAGTTTATGTCCCACGAGCGTTACCACTATCATTTTCACGGAACTAAACCATTTTTTGTGTGTATGTTCAAGAATGGTTATTTTAGATATGGTAAAGTTGTTAGGTGATTACGTATCTTGGTAAACCAGTTTTACGCTCAAAATTACACACGATTCTCAAGTATTACGTATTATCTTTGTGATATTGCGGACCGAAAAGTTTAGGAAAAAAAATTATTTGGTTGTGTAGTTACAGCAGTTATGAAGGGACATTTTGAAATTTCTACTTGATTCTGAAATAAAAGAATAGTAAACTAAGTGTATGGAGTAAGTAATACCGTAACAGTATTAACATGTATGATCTAACCTACGCGTTTTAGTCGAATGCTAATTTCTATTTTACGGGTTATGTTTTTTTGCGGAATTGTTAACACAAAAATGAAGACTATTTATATTGAGAATCAGTTACAAATTTCAAAATGTCCCGTCCTTACTCAGCCAAATCTAGAAAATGTAATTCTATTATAGTTTCGATTATCCACCGTTCATTGATTCAGACGTTTTCAAAAGTCTATATTTAAGTAGAAAGCCGTGGGCAAATAATGTTTATTCGTGTGTGTCTGGTGTTCCATTATTTTTTTTTTCGTACCACCCGCGTTGACGCTGAACATAAATATATCCTGCTTGAAATGCGACTTTTTTAGTGATAGTTTCTTTCCTTTTGACAAAGTGTCAACTTGAAACTAAAACTTTCGGCTCGAGCTGACGTGTTTAAGTACAGTCTCTGCTTATCCATTTTGAAGTTCAACAATTTCGACACAAGTGGACATTAATATCTTTTTACTTCGAATTAAGACTTGGCGGCACTGGGGGGAATTAAATTTTGAGAGATAAAAAGTGCTCGACACCTGCTGGGGCGTTTTTTGTGTCAAATTTGTCAAGAAAAACGGGCACAAATTTTGCGACAATTTAAAGAAAAGTAATTTTCACATAGTTTAAAATGGCTAGAATGTCAAAGAAAATTTATTTATTTTTAGTTCAATTAGTGTCAAAATACATTTCATTAATTAGATTGAAAATCCGCCTAAAACTTGAAAATTACTTTCTCTATTTTATCCCACTTTCTTCAATTTTCGGCATAAAATATTGAAAGTATTTTTTATGAGCAAATTTATATTTGTGATAACATTAATTAAATAAAAAAAAATAGAGTAATTACTGTGGTTCGTGTTTTATTCTGTAAATTCTCCGTTTTTTACCGTTTCCTTAAATTGCCTGCTCCGTTGATCATTATCAGATGTTATCCGCGGAAGGATTTTAAAACTGCCTTAAGAAAAGCCCAAGAAAAGTCTATTGATTTACCAAAAAAAAGACAGAAGAAAAAGAAAGAAACGACTTCTGTGTGGCTCATTTTTAGAAGAACACATTTTTAAAATTATCGTATTCGTGTAAGTCAGTTCGATTTGACGTAAAGTTCAAAACGTTCGTGGTAAATGGAGACTCGGCAAGTAGAGATATATCTATCGGGTTTTGTCTTTTTTTCTTTTCGATTCTTTGATGCTCACCATCGCTGATAAGAAGACCGTTTACTTTTCCTTTTATTTTATTTTTACAATTGTTTAAACTTTACTCGTAACATTGTTTGCAACATAATTATATACAAAAAACAAAACATCTGTAATATCTATAAAAATATTGCAATATCCGAAACTCGTCTATATTATGAGCGTATCTTGATTATTTCTCGGCCAAATTTGTTGAAAAACGTATCTGTTGTCTAATAAAATATTATAATTGTATCAAATAATTTCAATGTAATTATATCCTAGATAAATGAGGAACCACTCGCTGATTGGTCAGCTTCCTAGGCGATTGGGAGACGGGCCAATGAGAACGAGGAAATCTTAGGGTGTAAATACATTATGTACTGCTGCATTTCAACTTTTTCACTTGGCGTAATATAGTATTTTAACTAAGTTATTTTAAACAACATTAATGTTAAGTTTACGTTTAAGCATGTTATTTTTGGGATGGTGGGAGTTAATCCACTATTCATTTGACGGATATGACGCAAAGGTCAAAACAGTGGCGGTCAAAAAAAAACTGTACCGAGTCGGTACTACCGACCCTATGGCATTTTGCGCGTATTTTTTATTTCGTATATTTTTTGGTCGAAAGATGAAAGTAGACAGAAACGCTGTTTTGATAGGAATAAGTTTATTTGGACTTTAGTCCGTTGGTGGCTGCAATTCTGTGGTTTATGCAATCGGTTTTAAACCACTTAACCTCCTCCATCAGGCTACTTGTACCTAACTCCCGCCCTCTACCACTCTCTTCGCATGCAAATAATTTATTATTACAATACCTTTAATACAAAAATATTTTCATGAAAGCATGAAAAAAGTCTTATAGCCAGCATTTTCGTAATAAAATTGTAATAAGTACAATTTAAATCGCAAATGAAATGATTTTTTTTTTGCTTACCGTTAGATTAAATTGAATGTAGTTTTTATCGAACTTTTAGTTTTGGTATTTTTACGGAATTTATTTTAATAATTTCTACTAAATTGTAAGTTTAGTCTCTTTTTTAGCAAAGTCCACGCGCTGTCGCAATCCACAGAAATAGATGTCATATCTTCCTTATACAAAATATGTATTCGAAATTAAATAATGAAAAACACTAACGAGAAGACTTCATGAAAGCGGGATTTCTATTCAGTTAGTTTATAACAAAAAATCCCGCTTTCATGAATTCCTCTCGTTATATAAAATAATCCTGCGTTTCTAGTTCTAGAAAGTGGTAAAAGTTCAATTTTTACGTAATATAAGACTATACAATATAGACTATAAAATATAGACTATAGTAAAAACGGGCAACATAGTTTATCTTTTATCACGAGTTTAAAGAACGAACGTGAAAAATGTTTACCATTATTTTAAATCTCGGATTTTTTAATTGTGATTCGGTCAAGATACACAAAAATAAGACCCAAGTGGTGTTTGTGCAAAAAGTTTATTTGGGCATTAGTCGACTGGTGGCTGCAATTCTGTGGTCAGACACAATCGGTTTTTAATCTAACAGGGACACAATTGAAAATTCGTGGTTTGTGAAAGAATGGATTAAAACCAAAAAAAGAGTAAACTAAAAAGGAGCAAAAAAAAACATTTTTTCGATTGGCTGAAAGGCATTTTCGACTTTATCTAACTTCCTCCAGAGCGGAATTCTAGATGGATAATGGTCCAATTAGTCCACTCGGAATACCAGACCCAAATAATTGAGCGATGATTAAGGTTGAGACTTTGACATCCTCCATGATCAGAGAAACGAGAGAAGAAATAGATAATCGCTTATTTCCATGTCAAGATAGATCGATATTTTTTCTGTTTTTTCAGTTTTTTTTTGCTCTTGCTATCGTGTTTATTTCACGTGAGTCGATTTTTGGCCCCCATTTTTTTGATATGGCGGCGTTCCGCTTAGATATCGCTAAGACAACCGAAATTGTAATGATCCAATTTTACCTTTTTGAGTACAATTATATAACTTTTTTAATTTAAACTTTAACTAATACACCCAGTTTTTGAATTAATTGCAAAAGTCATCAAAACGTCACTTATAGATTGAATACAATATATAAATCACTTTTTAGACAAGTTTGAAATAAAAGTCCCCAAAGTTACTTACGTTTTTAACATCTACCATGAATTAATCAGCTTTGGCCCTAATTCGACAAAAAATAAAAAAAGTGCGATAAACTACAGGCTATAGAATTTTCTTGGAAATTGACAACCGAACAGTTCTAGTTTTTGTCTTTCAATACCTTATTTAGAAATAAATATGTATACTAATCCATATTATTTGAATATATGTTTAAAATCTGTGACTGGGGGTCAATTTTTATAAAAAAAAATGCATTGTCGTTCTGAACCCAATTCGTTGCGGAGTTAATTGCACGTGCCACGTGAGAAAATAACGGTTTACATTAATATTTTTCATTTTCCGAGGTTTATAATCCCCGTGATACGAACAATTTTCAATCTGATTAGTTCGTGGGATTCGAGTTGAGAGCCCCTATTACTGATACGTCAGTCATCTACGTTTTGTGGCTCTTAAGGGGAAAACTGAACTTATTTTAACATTTAAAAGCTGGAATATCAAATCTACATGGACAAAAATAAATCGCATTAGATTTTGTTTGGAGTACTTGAGAGGTGAACGTTCAGTTTTAATCGTTTCCGAATCGACTTCAACCAAAAAAACTAATGTCACAATTATTCTCTCCAAATTTGGCAAAAAAAACTACCGTGTGAATCGTGTTCAACTTTAGGTATCTACTGTTTTGCAACCAATATTGTCAAGATGGCCAGGAGGGGTACAATGCAACCGTCGAGCCCTAGCGAAAAAAAAAAGAACAAAAAAAAAAGAAAATATTTTTTTTTTGCCACTTCAAAGTACTGAAAAACAAATACGAAATATTTACAAATGTATTGTCAGAAAACAGAACAAACAAACCAAACAAATGATGTAAAAAAAAATTTTTTCGATTTTTTTTTTTTATTAAGTCATCAAAGCTTTCATGTTTTCGAAGTATAAATTATTTTTTTATACTACTTATAAAAGGCGGTATAAAATATTACGAAAACAATATATCAGCATGTCCGTAACGACCTGATTAATTTAATACCAAACATAAAAAATAAGGGCCTCAAAGTTAAAACGGGCACCAAAATCAAAAAAATGTTTACGCGCCGCAAGTCTAAAAATTATTTGTTTTTACGAACAAAATATAAAAAAGTATACCAGCATGTTCATAACGACCTGAAAAATACCAAACATAAAAAATTAGGGTCACCAAACGCAAAAAAAATGTTTAGGCAATCAAAGTTTTTTTTTTCTTTTTTTTTTTGTTATCTAAAAAGAAAATAAAAAAAGTCTGAAAATTTTCCGATTTAAATAATAGATTTTTAAAATTGTAATTTCCGTTACGTGGATATTTCTTTCCCGGCCAGCTGTTATGGGCCATAGATAGGACCGCCACCTTTTTGTTTGTTAAATTGAAGCTTTTTGAAGTGCCGAAGTAAACAAAACTGACAAACTTTTTATTCTTTTTTTTTTGCCTTTTTTTGTCTATTGTTCTTTTTCCTTTGTTGTTTTAATTAGGGCTCAACAGTTGCCTCGCACCGGGCCAGGAGCGGCCAGTATGTCTTCTCAATTTTATTTTTAAAAATTCCTTCATAAGACAGTGTTTCTGTATAATCACATAAAAGCTTCCCCTGAGAGTTGAGAAATGTCAGGCATTAAACTAAGTAAGAAAATATGACATCGAAAAATAGTTTTCTCAATAAAAGTCAAAATTTCCCTCGTTAATCAAGTTCAGTTTTCAAAAAAAAAATCATTTCGGAAATCATAAATCATTAATTTGATCAGTATATTTTTTTACTAGACATGCTTTTTGCGAAATTTTAACTCGCTCAGTTCGGCCGAAGGAACACGACAGCAGTGATATTCAATTTTGATTGATGAGAATTTCTCGTCAGTCGGCTAGTCGTACCCAGTTTTGCATCCAAGTAGCGAAAAATAGATCAAATTTTAAAATGACATCACTTTTCTGGCTCGCCATTTTTGCCGTTTTTTTTTCCTGCTGAGGTAATATAAAAATGTTTAAAAAATATTCTAAAATTATTAATTGTTTCAGTTTTTTCTTCTGCTTCTGACATTGACGAATCTGATGTACGTAAAAATGTAAACGAAGCCATGTATAATCAATCAAATTACAACCGGTAGCAGGAGGCTCTCTACAAAGATAACATTATAATATCATGCTGAGTTCAGGGTCATATTTAACAACTCTCTTCCGAAAAAATTGCAAAAAAATCAAAATCGGAAAAGTCTTTTTTTTCCTAAAATTTGTGAGCTTCCGAGCAATAGGCTTAATAGCCTTTCTAATGAAGATGATGTAATAAATGTAATATCTGAGCACAGCAGTGACTGGCCCAATAGGGTGTCTAAAAATGTATATTTATGGGATTTTTGAATATCATACATGATTTTAGTAATCAACAATTTTCATTAAAAACCAACAAACCATTCTGTAAAATTTTCACTATTCCAAGGTTGTCAAACCGCTCTCATAGACTCTGTGTCTAGATTTCACACAAAGCCGTCTAGGAGTTAACAAGCAAACGTTTTTTGTAAAAAATTTTTGTTATATAATTGTTTTTATAAAAATTATCGGTGATTTTTATCAATGCAAATTTTTATTTTGTTTAAAGCCTTTTTTGTCATTTTTGATATTTCGTGTGATTTTTTTTCCGCCAGGCGTTCGACAATGACTGATCTATTTCAAATTCACTTCTCGTTTTCTTCCGTTGAAAGGGAATCGTATAAACGGAACTTAGTTTGAAATTATTTTGACATTTTACGCCAAAAATTTCTCACACAGAAAGAACAAAAAAATGATAAACGTCCGAAAAATGAGAAATATAATTTGAAAATGATAATTTGCATCAAATGATCGTTTAATTTTTCGCATTTAAAAGATCGCATGATCGGTCATACACCCCGGAAATGCGTTCTTGATAGCACTTTTTTTGAAAAAATAATATACCTCCTCTAAGGTTGATGTTACGTAAAGTTAAATGCAAAATGATTTTGTTACGTACAGTCCTTACTCCTTGTTTAGAACGTTTTCGTTTCTCGAAAATAACGTCCTAAAAAAGAGAATTGTCACAAAAAGACCATTTTCTATTAGAATGGCCCCCATTTTGGCCGAAAAAGCGTCCCAAACAGAAGTAAGGACTGTATGTCGTGAATGCTAACAAAAATTGCAAAAACAAATAATCAATTTGGTCGTGACGATTGGTGAAAAATACTGTTACCAAAAATTTCATGTAAAAAATGGCTCCCATAGCGTGAGAGTTTTTTTTGATAATTTCTGAGCGGTTAAGAAATATGTCGGGTAAACAAATGTTGAAAGTTGGTCAGATTCCAGTTTGAAATGATAAAACGGCGATTGTTTTTGATACTAAAACCGCTTTAACGTGTACCACGATTTTTTTTTCGTTTGAATTATATTTTCGTTTTCGCGCTATCGATGCACCTGATTGGGGATAATTAGAGGCATAGTTTACTGGTATTGTTTCCTCGACCATATTTACATATCTAAAAAAAAGAATTAAATCAAGGGTGGCGGTAAGATGTAGAGAACAGACCAAAACCAACGTGAAAAAGAACTATCCAGATCAAACCTTTTTAAACCTTGATTAGTGGCCATCATCTAAAACCTAGGCCCCCTTGCGAAACAGCTCAAATGTCTAATCTAACGTAGAAAAAACGCATTTGACAGTCAGAACAACTCCTTGACTTATTTTTGAGAGGAATATTTTTGTGAATTAATTACAATAATTTGAAAATTGCCGTGTGTTTGCACTTCAATTGTCAGGATGATGCTAAAATTGATACAAAAGTTGATAAAACTGCGAAGTTTGAAGTGCAGGCACACGGTATTTATTTGTTTTTTGGGAAACTCTTGCATAAGATTTGGAGAATAAAACTTCAAACAGTATGAAAAACGTGTGATTTTTGGAATGTGGCCATATTTTCTTAGATTTTCAAAACTGACATGAATATTAAAATCGATGTTTGGTTTCGCAACAGTACTTAGTTCAAGTGATTGCATTAAGAGGTACCGGTGCAGCTTTATGTTCATTTCCATAAAAAAATATCACATTTTCCCCAGAAAAATGTTCGTATTTTGGTGATACAAATTGTATAGACCCTACATTATAATTTATAGAGAAGGTCTATTACTAAAAAACGAACACACAGTAAAAAGTGACTCAATTCTCGTCTAACTTACCCGGTATACGTCGCTTAATAAATACAGTATTCGGGGTCAAGTGTGACCAACGGCACGTCCGCTAGATCCTAAATTTCACTGGATTCTACATAATTTAAGAGATGAAATGTTATTTCAAAAATGAAACCAAAATGTTTCAGAAAACGTTTTTTAACCGTCTTTGGTCACCAATAGTTTTTAACTAAAAAATCGTATTTAAAAAAATCGTTTCTTAAATTTAATTGCTTCGCTATTAAAGAAAAGTTCAAATTATCACATACTGTAACCCTTATGCTTCAAACTTACTTTTAAGAAAAGGCAGGTGGTTAATCTTTTCAAACTTCAAGTTCCAAGATGGAACAGTAACCAAAAACGCCTAAATCGCTGCGTTTTACATTTTTTCTTGTGTTTTTGTTAATTTGGTGTTTTGGTCCCATTCTTTTGACTTTTTGTATTTCAAATTTAATCTTAGCATAATGAGCAGCCCCACGCCGAGATAGTCACTTCTTATAATTTATACATAGGCTGGTCAAACTGAATACTGAATTTTTGAGCCAATGTGTCAATTTTATATTCGTCAAAAACTGAAATTCTTTAAATATATCGCGATGTTAAATAAATTAGAGTGTTTTAATAGTGGACAACCAATAGAATAGGTATTCAGAAGTTTCACGCGAATTCTATTTTTTCAAAATATTTTGTTACACAAATCTAGATTTTTTTTTATTTTGCGAACATTATCTTTTGTAATTCTAGAATTCCTTTTTCTTAAAATGATTGTCATAAATTCCATATTTTCTTCTTAGTAATATAATTTGTTATGTTTACTTAGAAACTTTTGTCACTTTTTGGAACATTATTTTATGGACTCTAGAATTATACGAATAGTTTTCACTACGTGTATGGTTGGTTTGTATATGGTTGGCTTCGTGTTACCGGTATCTAACTGTGCATACTCTAGTACCAAGAGGTACTCGAGATACAAGTCTGAACCGACTGAGGTGGGGAACGTCAAGTTCATAGATTTAAATCCATCGGGCCTCGCGAGAGTCTGCTTTCGCCTCAATGTGCGGCCCTCAATAACGCAAACCGTATAATTCGATTCGGTAAGCCATGATGCTTACAGTGGTCCTTTCAGATACGAAAATTATTTATTTTTTTTTTCTGTCTTTGGCAAGTTACGCGAGAAAAAAACGCGAAATTGAATTTCTGCTGAAATGGGCCTTATGCGCGAGTAGACTAGATCACAAATGGACCATCTGAAATTGTACATGTCAAATACGCCGGCCCATTTCAGAATTTTATGCTTGAAAAAAAAAATGTCTGAAATGCTCTGAAACATACGTATATGGTGCGGTTCAACCCCTTGATCCCGATGTTGAAAGAAAAAAAAATGGAAGAGAGGACACGTTTTGGCGCTAAAGAACATTTTGTTTAAGTTTTTTAGATATAAATACGGTATACTTGATGTATGATTCATACAGTATGAACTTGAAGTAGATTTTCATACAGCCTATTCTTCAAAATAAACCGCAGCTTGTTTTAATTTTGATAAATTTTCTCAATGTAAAATAAATAAATGACATTCGGAAATTACAGATGTTATTTGATCATTTATCATTAATTATTTTTAATAAGTTACATTATGATTGGACCCTTAAAACTATTTATTTATAACTTTATTTATGAATTGTTTTATTTAAATAAAACTTTTTTTACCAGGCGGGGGATTTTTTGAAAATCATGATGCATCATGACGCAAGTATTCGCTAATCGCCAGTTGCTCCCGGATTTCGGCCGTGAAATATAATCCTCGTGACTTATCCAAAGCTTAACCCAACTTATTCATCGAAGCTAAAAAATACTACCGTATTGGTACTATCAATCATGAAAGCGAACTTGCTTATTTTATTGTTTTATTATTATTTGCCAGCAAAATGAACAAACGCCAAAATGAAACCGTCTTGAGTACTAAAAATATAAAAATAGATGAAAAGCATCGGAAAAGCTTTAAACTTCCATAGTGACCTGTATTGACCTCTTCTGACCTCAAATGAATCAATTATAGGTCATTTTAGATAATTTTAAGTCATTTGAGGTCAGTATGAAAATTTATAGCTTTTCAGGTACCTTTAGCTATTTATTGATTTTTAGTAAATTAATAAAATGATTATCATTGGCACTGAAACTTTCAAGCCCTATATTCACCTTATCAAAAAAATCGTTAAACTTCTAAATCATAGTTTGATAAATTGTCAATCGATTTTTATACGTAGGTCAATCATCGAATTTGCAACCCCAAAATACTATTCAGTATATTTTCATCATATAGGGTCTATATACTATATCATTATGTAGTGTCATAAGTAACTATAGTGTCATTTTGTTACCCTAAATGCCCAACTGTAGGCGTCGCCTTTTTGTTGTAATTTTTTTGTTGCTGCACTTGGCTTAAAATATTTTATTTTTGAGGATCTCGTCCACTTGGCTTTTCTGTTTGACTTGTCAATAGTCGACTTTGATGCCGGCTTTATTCGATTATTATCTTCCAGAAAGCTTCTCTTGCCACTGACAGTTTTTTATACGAGATAGATCTGGAAGGTTTAAAACCACCCGTGTTTTTCTTATCATGAGCCGCAAGTTAAAATTTTAGAACATTAACAAAGTATAACGCGCTGGCAAACTTAACGCAAAACATACGCTAGCGATGATGTGCAGCGTGCGCTTAGGTATTTTTTCTATGTCGAGTCTGAATTAACCAGTTAGAAATCGGACTTTTCTCGGAAGTTTTCTTGACCAATCAGGTTTTATATTGAAGTTTAGTGTCCTCCAGTTTGTACGTACCAAAATCTGCTTCATTCATGAATGCTGCGTACTAATAAAAAAGAACTCAAAACATTTATTCATTTTAAGCTTCAGAACAATAATCACGCTAAAAAACGAAACATTCTTGTGTTCATGATTACTTCCGAGCAATGTCCGCCACGCGTCAAATGGGAAGGGCAATGTAATGTAAACACAAGTTTCTCGAAAATGCACATATTTCGCTTTCTTAATAAAATTTTCTGAAACGTTACTTTTTAACATGGTGACAATTTTTATAGTCGAACTTTATCTCCAAATCGCTTCTGATAACGTCCAATGAGCTCCCATGATCTGTGATGAATTATGTTGACCTGTAATGACCTTCAAAAAGGGTTATTTTCAAAATGTAATAATCAATTTGAACTGTAAAACATATAATGAGTGACATCTAACATGGCACAATAGCTGAATAGCATCGATAAGCAAAAACTAGCATGTTTTTTATGAAACCTGCTGGATAACTGCGCAGGGGTTTATTAAACGATCTGCAACACTTAAATGTGTATTTTTGCGGTCATTATTTGAAACGCCCGACCGTAACAACAGGACAGCAAAAAATAATGATAAGAATGTTTAGAATACATTTGCTTGTCCCCGCACTTGTCGGTGGTAATTGTCAGATGGTGCTTTTTCTGCGACTTTCTCGATTTAGTACGTCAAAAGTAATTTGCGGCTGTGAAGGGCTAATTGCTAATTTTTTGGTGGATAACTTTATCATTATTTTTTTTTTGTTCTGTATTTTATTTTATTTTTTTCGTTTTTTTTTTGGATTGACAAAGTGGGTGGCCGATTTGCATACTCTTAGCCGATGGACAACAGCATGTAATTTGCTCATTATTGATTATCACAACTTCCGCGCTTTTTCCGCTTTCCCAGAGTGTTCGAGATACTATTAGCTGCTTATCATAAAGTAGGAGCCGACAGTGCATTTTTTTGTATTGTCTCTTAGCTAGTCATTTTGTGGCACAAGGGGATCATCAATCGCATAATTGGTACTACAATTCTACACTACTGTTTCTGTGAACCCTCATTTACTGAAGAATGATCAAACTGACATATAATGACCTCTAGTGACTAGTAGGTCAAAGGGATTTTAAATGACATTTAATAATCCCTTTGACCTACTGGTCACTAGAGGTCATTATATTTGACGCCTAATTTATTTCAGGTCACAAGAAGTTTTAAATTGAGTTATTTTATTCTTCACTAAACGAGGATTTTTTTAAATTAAAAATTTATATTATATAAAAAAAACAGAAAAAAACTAATTTGTGTTGCTAAACCATGAACAATTACAGTTTGCTCGCTAAAAGTGTTACACCTTAACTCTACTTAGCCGATTTGGTAATTAATTACCAAATCAATGATTTTCGCTTACTGTGTCTCAGTGGTATATAATATTTGCAAAGGAAGGCCAAAATAAGACTTTTCAAGTCAAAAGACATATTTTTATAGGTTAACCCCTATGTGGTATTGTATGCCTTTAACCCGTAAGGTGACGTTAAAGTTGACAATTTTGGCCATAAAATCGTGTTTTTTTTATTCAGCGACCAGTCCTGACAAACGTATACGCCCAATAACAAAACTGAAAAAATAATATGATGTCCCAACTCCTTGACAACAAAGCGCAAAAATAAAATCGACATTAAATTATCAGATTTTAACTCCCAGGCCACATTTTATAAAAGCAATTTTTTGAACAATCGTGGTTTTGATGATCGGCGCCCAACCCTGGCAATATAGTACGATCAATCAAAAAACTGTAAAAATAATAACATACTCCAAGTCTCTAACTACAATAAAATGTTTTAACAATATTGTTCTTTTTTATTTTAACTCCTACAGAACATATTATGGTGGCATTTTTTCAGTTAATCGTGAGTGATTACATTCAGCACGCAACCCTGCCAAAAAGTACGCCCAACAAGGGAACTTGAGTCAAAATTACAACGCGTTCCGAAATTGGACTACCCTTTATATACATTTTTTTCTTCTGACTGAAGAAAGTGCATGTTAAGAGAAAAGATACTGTAATTATGAATGATGTTATGAGTATGATATACATCATGCCAATTACAATTTTTTTTGTAAAATTTTTTTTTTATCATATTTCTGTTGCATCGTTGTTCACAAGTTAATTACTACTTTTGACTCAAAAATAACAATAAACAAATATAAATAATTAAGAACACATTTTTGTTTGTATATATCGACCATAGTGTTCTTCCACAAATACTTGCGAGTCGCACGCGAAACCGTTAAAACCTCTCACACCGTACTTACTAGTTTGCCCACCTGGCGTCGTAGAGTTAATAAAAACATGTGATTTTTTTTTGTTTTTTACTCAAAAATGCTTTTTGAATTTTTTGGCTACTCTAAAATTAAATTAGTATTACCCAATCAGGAGTTATAAATCGATAAGTACGGTAAAAATATTTTTTTCTTAAAATCCCTGAGACATATGACGTGCTGGAGGACAGGGGTTAATTATTTTTACTAAGTTTTTTACATTTATTAAAAGTAGATAATCAGGCCTCCACAATAAATGTCTAACCATAAAATTCCGTTCATTCATTCGCGCGCAAGAATGATCGAAAGCAATTTGGTAATTAATTACCAAATCGGCTAAGTGGGGTTATTGCGAAACGTCGGATAAGTAGAGTTAAGCTGTTACAAAAGGAAGCCGTAACCAAAAGCGTTTCGATATTTAAGCAAGTTTTAGGAAAAACTAATGTATATACCTGTATACAGTTGATCACTAAACGAGTTGACACCTAACGCGTTGACAAAGACCTAACGAGTTGACAGTCTTTGGGCGTTTTTCGGGCAAAAATAGGCAAAAAGGGGCAAAAGTGACCTAACGAGTTGACAAAGACCTAACGAGTTGACAGTTTTTGACGAAAAAATCGGAAACGAAAGTGTCAACTCGTTTAGTGATCAACTGTATACTGTTGCACCTATACTGTATAGCTATTATATATTTTTTTCTTATTACCGATTCGGGCCTGTATATATATATGTCGTGATAAGATTATTTTAAGCTATTATCGTGGTGACTTCGGCTCGGGCTACAACTTTCAAAGTAAAACGAAAAAAGTCTTGAAAGTACTTGTTTTTGACAAATATGCATGTGCAGCCACTTGTCTGAAAATGAGACGCCATCTGACAATGAAATATGCTCCTTTATTCTTAAACTTTTAAATTCTATTTTTATACCTTTGTTCACTCCCGGGGTTAAAATGCTGAGAACAAAACACTTTTTTTTGTTTTTGCTTCTCATTTTCTTGCTCCGCATTTTGGCAGCTGTGCATTCTCGAATTATAATCACACGCAAATTACAGGGGGTCACTAAAAGCGACCAGCGAAATAAGAAAAAAAGAATTTGCTGCTTGTCGTTGCTCAAAACATACCCGACGCATTTTTTGGCAAAGAGGCTTTTTTAGTTTTTTTTGTAATTTTGTAATTGAATATGAGGACGCGAGCGGCAATGGTATGAAAATTGATCACCCGGTTGTACTTGGACGTAACGTATAATACAGTCGAGATGTTTTAATTGCATTTTAGTTTAGCTCTATTTTGGTGTGGTATGAATCATGGCCTATGAGGGGTTAAAGATTATCTTTCCGTTTCTGAGTATCAAGCTAAACTAATTTTAACAGTAAAAGACCAAAACCGGACCAAAGCCGGTTGATTTTGGAGAATGCTTATTGGCGATTACTTTCTGCAAGCACTTTGTAACAATTGTGCGTTTTTCAGATTTAGGCCTCAATGTGGCGGCCTCATTGTACCTAAAACATATGAATTGGTCGATGACCTTGACCGCGAGTTTATTGTGCAAATGATAAAGTGACTTGAATGCCTTCTTAGACAGCCAGATGTAGACAAAAGATGACTATCCCCAGCTACTTAACCAATATAATAGATAAACCGGTTGTGTTATTAATCGCCAACTTAACCACGGTTTTCGATTACCGCCGTGACAAGTCGTGTCTTTTTTTTTCTAAAGGCCGAACATTGTAATCGAATGCCTCCTTTACATGATATTAATGCAGTAACATGTACTTAGTGAATTAGACACCTTTAATAAATTACGTAGTTTTTTTAACCATTACATTGGCGAAAGCGCCGTATGGTACATACGGTATTTACTCCGATTAGGGGCCTTTTCTCCACCTACGAGGTTGTGAGTTTTTGAGTATTTACTATCTTTCCCTCCAATTTTTCGAAATCTAAAATTATATTTATAATTAATGAATATCCTTTTCTTTTAAATTATAATATATTGCGTTAAAGCATTGTTTTCTTCGTAAATTAAATGGAAACCTTGATTAAATACTAAAACAATCCCGGATTACTCTCATTTTTAATAATTATTCCTAAAACAGGTCTGCAGAAAGGGGATTAAACGTACGACGCATTGACTGGGTGTTCATTTTTTCTAATCTCATTTGTATTTGACGTGCGGTATTTAGGGCTGGGCCCACTATAGTTCAAAACAACCCTAATGCTAAATTGACTAAAACCGCCGTGTTTGAACCCACATCGAACGTGCATTATTCTTGTTTCATCGTCCACATAAAGATGGTAGTAATTCGTAGACCAAATGTTGTACCGGCACACATATGAATGCAGGGGGTTGGTTATAAGGCCAAGGTCTAAAAAAACTGACTTGACTTCACTGTACTTTGAAAACACTGACTTGACCTTATAACTATCTGGAAAAAATTTTCGACCATAACCCCTTGGAGCTGGAAAAATTGAAAAATACATGATATTATGGAAAAAAGTCTGATTTCTATAGAAAATAAATGTGCGAGCTAAAAGCATGTTTCTGAAAAAACTGACTTGGGAGTTAAGACAAAAAATAAAATACAAATTTTAGGGGAAAAATATAAAAGTAAAACAAGTAAAACCTTCAATTACATGATATAGTTTATGTCTCGTATTTTATTCTTACAGAGAATCTGATTCATTGTATCAGAGAATCTGATTCATTGTATCAGAGAATCTGATTCATTGTATCAGACTCTGATAATCAGAGAATCTGATTCATATTTCATCAGTTAATCACAAACTGGCGGTCAAACAGTCTCTTTTCGTCGGTTTCTCATTATTCAAGGCATGTTCCTTTTTTGAAAATAAGTTTTAGTTGAAATTTTACCAAGACCACCTTGTTGCCCACGACAAAATAAGCGTGTTATTGGCCGACCAAAGATCGGCAGATTCGCTTTTTTTCCAAATCCTCCTTTCTTCCCAGAAAAAAAACTCGGCAATTAAATATTTCCTGAATTGAGCGAAAAGAATCTCCGTCGGACAGGTCGCCCGTTCTAATCAGACAAATGCGACCCTTTTTTGTATAACAAACAATAAAACATCCGTTGCGTTGAATAAGCGTCGAAAACGCTATTATGCAAATCTCAAATAATGTTATTTTGGATTTTTTTTTTTTTGTTCATTTAACCCGCCAAAAAGCGGGAAAAAGTAACTAGAAATTTTCAAATAAATAAACAATTGATTGCGCAATACGCCACGGCTCCGATAATTGGATGTAGGGTGAGCTTCAACTTGCAATTTTATGGCCAAGAAAAAAAACGATAATTTGTAATCGTTGATTTATCCTTTAAAGTCGTACTTTTATAACAAATATATTATCATTCCAAACCAAAAAAAAAAAAATTCATTGAAATCAAGTGTTAGACATCAAGCATGTTCCAAGTCAGCCATGTTCATTAGCAGTGGTCGACAGAAGTGGTCGACAGAAGTGGTCGACAGTTATCGCATCAAAAAAGTGACCTTCAATCACTTTAAAATAGTTTAGTTAACTTTAAAATAGTCCATAAACACGATATGGGCTCTTTCCGCCGCTATCCGGTCCACATATATTTCACCATAAAAACTTAATAAAAAATAAAATTAATTATACAGTATACAACCAAAAATAATAAAAAATATATACCTTATACAATGTAAATTACACTGTATATTTTTAGTTAGGAATAAGAGTATTATGTAATAAAACATACAATTTTACGACATGCACCGTTATCATGTCAAAATTGCGTTTTTTTTTTGCATAAAAAATGTAAACATATGGTCGTGAGATTACCTAAATGCATAAGTACCTCAAAGGATCGCTTTTTTCAAACACATCAGTTGCGACAATAAATGCATATCTCTCAGCAACCCAACTTATGTTTTATTGTAATCAATTTTGATCAAAATCATAAAGCGGTATAATTTCTTTGAAAAAAGTTTTTTGACCAGTATTCCGTTTTTAATTGTTTTCTGCGTGATCGAACTTTCCATATAACTTCAATCGTGTATCCGAGTAATAAACTTTTTGAGAGAAATATATTCATAAAACTGTATACAATCTGGACACCAAATAGGTCATATGGTCATACAGCATTTTTAGTTTTTAGTGGGGCTATTAAATAGACCCGGATTTTGGTGAGAAATTTTTAAGTCAAAAATTGTTAACTTCGATTTGTAATTTTAATACTTCAAAATACAGTAATAACACTATCAAAAAATCTAAATCATTTGGTCGCGAAAAGCCCCGATTGGTACTTAATTTTAAGAAACCAAAACAAAACAAAAAAATTGCTTTCGAATTACTTTTAACCAACGTATCTAAGACTGTTAAAGTGTATTATAGTTGCAAAGGTAAAATTAGAAATCAGTCTTCCGTAAACGCGTTCCAAGACTTTATTGTCACTTTGGCGGTTCGTAATTTAGTGTTTGGGTGCAAAAAAAATGTGTCAAAATAATCATGACAGGCGTGTAATTATCATAACGGTTCAAATCACATCAAAAAACTTAGAATTGAAAAAATTACTTTAACTCGTAGGCGCGATTCATGCACAATTTAACCGTCTTTTTGTATTTTTTGTCCTTGGTCGCTTTCAAACTATAATTTTTGAAAAATATTAAATTCCAGAGTGGGGTTGGTTTCAAAGCTTCACCCACTTCACTTTTTATTCACCCCCGTGGCATACTTTTCATGAAAATAAATCCGAAACTCGTTCTTGAGAAGGTAAACCCAACCGGATTTGTCTAGATTGACTGGTGCCAAAAGGTAGCACCAACACGATTTTGTTTTTTATCTAAACTCAACAAAATTACTTTCTGCTAGAAAATGTCATAAACATTAAAAAAACGAATTGTTCTGGGGGACAAATTCTGTATTGAAAAGTTAAAAAAATCGATTTGCAGAAACTATACATATGTATTTTTAGAATTCTCGTAAAAATACAAATCAAAATGAGGAAAGTTGGCTGTGAAACTTCAAAACAAAGTTATTTTTATGCATTGAGGCGACTTTCAAATCGTGCACTTTGTCCGATATCTCAAGGTGCACAACTACTTAGCGTTTTACAGGAATTTCCGCCGTTTTGTGCTTTCTTATATTCTAGATGGCCATATTTGATTTTTTGACGTGCGGAAAAAAACTCGAGTTTAGTCATCTAGAAAACATGTAATAAAAAACGGCGTAAATTCATGTAAAACGTTGAGTATAGGCTTAGGGCTGTGTGTCAAAAATCAATTATTGATTTCACAATTAGAAAAGCAATAAACGTAAGAATGAACTTCAAACTGTCCAAGTATTACTTTAGGTTAAACCTAAAAAAACTCAATTATTCAGTTTCGTGGCAATTGTGCGTTGTTACGACATTTGTGAAATTTCAAGGTCATCTGTGCGGTTTATTCAATCATGAGAAATAGTTCAAACATTGAACTTGACATTCAATTTTTGTTTAAAAAAAGCAATAAAAGTTAATGTTATTCTGAAAATCAGACAATGCTTTGGTTGGTTAGTCTTTTTTCACGTAAAAATGATTTTGGTTTAGTTCCAATAAAAAAGAGCTCCTTTGTTTTTTTCAGTTTCGACTTCATGGTCAAACGGAAATAAATAAGTCGGTTGAGCGCAACGTATTTCATCTGATTTTGAATTATATCCTGAGAATTCGACACACGCTCATTTCAAACACATAATTACGCTTCAATACCGATAAATTGAACCATCACATATCGATGAAAAAATATATACTGAATCGCACTGTATACACACGTAGATAAATTTTCTCAGAGGCCGCATTATTTAAAAAAACACATTCTTCTGAGCAGAAATTGACTG
>SCLG01000012.1:928457-966237 GCA_004367875.1 Oikopleura albicans | reverse complement strand
ATTATTTGAGTCAATCGGGTTTTGACGCGCGCGCGAGTTCAATGTTAGCGCAAATGCGCATGTCATCTCATTTTCGTTTTTTTTTTGTTTTGCTCTTCTCTTTTGGGTATTCAAGTATGTCGAGCATTGAATGGAGCGATCTCTAGTGTCGCTGAAATCATTCGTCTCGGTCTCGTCGCTCTCACACGGCCGAGGGAGGCGAAAGAATTAAAAAAAAACAGAAAATAAAAATATCATCCGTCTCCATTGAGCAACTCGTCACCACTATTAAAAAAATAATAATAAACAACAACAACATTTTTTGTCAACATATGAATCAGACGGTATAAAATTTAGTTAAAAAAATAATATAAAAACACACACAAAAGAGACCGAAGACAAAAGAGATTTTGCGCGACTGATTATGCACTTGAGAAAATAGAGAAAAATAAAATATATTGAGAAACAAAAAAAAAAATTTTTTTTTTACCCGGAGAACATTAACGCAGACAAGCTGTACACCGCGGAAATGCACGCGGGACCACTTGTCCCCGGGAAACAATTTTTCAAGGATTGCGTTCAACGGCAAAATAAAAAAAAAACTCAGACCCAACAGAAAATAATTTGAAAATAATTCAAATAAAGCAAAGGGATCCAGCTAGGTCTGGAATGAATTAATTTAATTGATCTGACGTTTCCTGTGGTGGGTGAAAACATTGGATTTAAAAAAAATACCGACTGGCCGTTTTGATAAAGCCATCAATGTAATAGGTCTATCAAAGTTTATGATTCATCATTTCCAACTTATGACCTCTTTTTAGCAAGTTCAAGGGATTGCGTTTCATGATATTAACTCCCAGGGTGAAACAGTTACGATTATCACATTTTTTTCATTTTTGTTTCATTTTACTTGTATTTACGAAAAAAGTAAACAAAACAAAAAAAAATCATTTTTCTCTCGCTTTATAATTTGAAATTTAATCAGAAAATGGCTAAAATGTTTTTAATCGATTTGTATCATTCATTTATTTTTAACGCGGACATAAACTGTAAAATGAATAATAAATTGAAACCGGCTGGTACGCAAAATGGATTTTTTATTGCCGTTTGTTCAACAGAGCAAGCATTAATTAGAAATGTTTCGGGTGTGCAAACTTTTATGCCCCAATTTTACGCTGGCGAGTTTTCCGTTTTAACTCCCAGGGGTCTATTATTTTTTGTGGCAACAACAATAAGAACTATCCAGTAAAATTTGTCAATACGTTTTCAGAATTCCGTTTTACATGTTTAACCAAAATACAAACCATGATTAGGTCATAAGTATTTTTTTACAAAACCCGCGACATTTAAAGTCCGAACACACGGTATTTCGGTACTTATTAGAGATAAATTCTCTCAGATAATTCTAAGTGAATTTTAATTTTCAACTTATCAATGAAAAATATTTAAAAAGTATGATGGAAATATATAAATTATATAATATAATATCCTCATTCTGTAACATTCCGGTGAAATTAGGAAACCTACAGTACACACCGGTCCCTGGTCCCTACACCTGGGTCCCAGGAGTTAAATGTCGTTAGGCTAGTCGATGTATGCCTGTAATTGCGCGTAAGAAACTCAAAAAATAAAATAAATATCCGCATTTTCAAAAAAACTTAGATAATAATAACCGCGGTTATCAAACGGTTAAGTTTTTTTAATTATTTTTTTCTTTTCCTATTTTGCTCTCGTTTATTTTTTTGTCTTTTTTTTTCGCTTATAATAATACGAGATGGGAAAAAGGGGTCCGTGTCCAATGAAAATAAAACTATTTACCGCCCATACGTCAAACCTGATCAAGTTACCTCTCTGTCACCTAATCTTAAATCGCTACAATTTCTCCACTTTTTTTCATTAATTTATTTTCTTTTTCGTCTTGTTTTTATATTTATATATATATATTTATTTTTTATCTTTAATTTTTTGTTAATAAAGAATTGTTAATTTTTCTTTTGTAAATAGCCTTTTTTTCTGGTGCTAAACTCCGGGTCGCTTTCGGCAAGAGAAAAAGAAAGAGAAAATTTGGGAGAAATGCAGATTTGAGAGAAGTTCTAACCAAAAGTTGGGTTTTCTTTGGCTCAGTTTTAATTTTTTTTTTTGACTCAGACGTGACAGTTTTTATCCATTTGTACGAATGGGAGGTAACTGGTATTTTGGTAAAGAGGGGGTTTGCGATCATAGCCGAAATTTTTAGAATAATTTTGGCAAAATTTATATTACGCAATTAATTAATTTAATATTACGCAATTAATTGAGACTTCGTAAAATTATCCCTTTTTTTGCGTGTCATTTTTAGTTTGATTCATAAAAAACGCACCGTGGTTAAAGATACTACGATTTGAAAAAAAAAATACTACTACTCATAGGTATGCATTATTAAGTACTAATCGTACATAACAAATGTGTTTACAAAATCGCGTGTTAACGCATGAGTACAATCGATTAAGTTTTGTGCAACAGTTAACCCACTGAAACTATTGATAAACAAATTATGCTCGCTAACGTAAACTGTTTTTAAAATGAGTTGCAAAAAGCGTGTCAAAAAAATTTTTTTTTCTCACCCGTTACCATTTATGCCCACTTATTTGTTGAACAAATGGCCGCGGCTCGTTTTCATCGAATTCCAACGGTACCGTTGCAAGTTTTTATATTGTTGAATTATATCAATTTGTTAATAACAAATGCGAGTTGAAAATTCTAAATAAAAAACTACTGTCTGCCAGCTACTTAAGCAACTTAATAATGTTTAATGCGAAAAAAATCGGATATGAAGAAATGATAATCGTTTGCTGATTTTTTCGGCCAATAAAATCTTTAAAAATTAACAAAAAAAAAGTTAGACATCATTTTGAAGGTATGAGTAGCCGTCAAAGTTGTACCAAACTTCGACTCATTCCCGTTTATCCATATCCTCTTTTATTCATTTTCGGTGTTATTCAGTTTGTACTTCCAAGCAGTTTAGACGGCGTAATTTTTTTTTTAATTTTGCAAATAAAACTCACCACAGAAAACGTTTTTGGAGCTAAAAAACATTTGTTGATCGCAAAATGGAGATGGTAAAAGCCGAACCAACCCTGAGCGGGAATGGGACAACGAGGAGTTCCAGTCCTATTGAATTTACCGGAATACCCGGTATGGAAAGGGATAAGGACAGGGCTACATATTTACAACAGTTGATTAAAGATCAAAAAACGTGCCTATCGTATCCGAATGTATTTCATCACGTCGAGCGTTTATTAGCAGAAGGTAATTTTCGAATTTTCAGTTGTAGCAGCAAATTTTTTTTGCACTAAAGTGACCTTGAGGTCTTTTATAGTGGATTAGGGTAGCCTCATGTTTTTACTATGACCTTTTAACCACACCCCCTGCACGCGATTGTCATGAGAATGTGTGCTTTCATTTTCAACGACATTTTTCATCCAACTCAGACAGTAGACAGTGGATTTGAAATTGTCTAATTATTTGTTTGGGGGTACCTTTTGGACATTTTTTGGGAAGAAACATTTCAGTAGTTAGACAATAAGCTTTAGACACTTAAACTGTCAAAAATAATTACACATTTTATACAGAAGCAACTTAACGAGGTCGAAAGATTCTTCTGTTATTTTAAAAACAAATTAGGAACTATTTTTCCAAACTTTAATTTGTATATGGTTGCGTATTTGATACTTTAATTCATGATTTATATATACGTTTTAGACCATATTAAGGGGGCGTACGCGTAATTTTTACGGCCAAATAACCGGTAAAATACTGCATTTCCGGCATTTACCGGAATACGTCAGTAAATGATAAACTACGTCTGTGTGAAGGTGTAACTTAAAATCACATATCGACCACTTTTTGTTCAAATATATACATTTTCATTGAAAATATTTTTTACAACAACTATATTACCAATAAAATTTTTGAGCCCCAGAAAACAAAAAAAACAGAAAAGTTGGGCACTTATTGAGCAACAAAAGCATATGTCATCCATTTTTCTGTGCCCCAAATCGATCTACATTGAGAAACCGGTTGCCAAAAAGCATCTTTCAGACACTTACATTTTTTGTCAGTGTGACTAAGTAAGGCACTTATGAAACGCACTTTACCTTAGCTTCAAATTGGACCAAATTAAATATGAACCAGCGATCCAGTTTTGAACTTAACTTTTAAATTGGTAAACCCAATTCCTTTTTTTATTGGAACAAATTTATAACGGGCAAAGAAAATTAATTTAAAAGCCATTATAATTATATAATAATTATGCGTTTTGCCGCCGGGGAAACTCACCGCACTTTCAAATGTGTTATTAAAATTGCGAGCTTTTCGTAAATTGAAAAAATGAAAAAAGTCCGCCCAAAAATGCGCATTGACACCCCTTTCTTTTGGTTTTGGTGAAAAAGCTAAGTAGGGTGTCAACTGACACGCTGTCATTCACACAGCCATAAAACATATTATCACCTGACTGCCGTCTTCTTCAATGAAAAAATTGTGTTTGTGTGTTTGGACTGTCACGCATTTCGGTTTCAAAAATAAAATAAAGACAAACAAGGTCAAATAAGTGTCACCGGAATAATTAAATTTCACAAAAAAAGTCCCCAGGATGAATTTCACACTAAAAATTAGCTAAAAAAAAAGAAAAATCTCCCTTTTACTTCGAGATAAAAAGTTCAATTATGTAAGACCTTTGATGCTATTTAACCTATTTGCATATTTTTATGGTGCTTGACGGTGTATCAAACCTGCGCGGGCCAAGTGTTTAACAAAACAAAAAATATCAGATTAAAGTCACTGAAAAAAGCCCTAGAGCACCCGAACTCGGTAATAAATTAAGTTTCTTTTTTTTCTTGTGATTGCATTATGGTTCTAATTCATTTTGGACAAACAATGTGCGAAGGCTGCTGCGCATTTTTAATTTTCTTAACTCGCAGGATGCACCGCGGATCGGATAAAGTTGAATATTACATTTGGCCTTTTTAATAAACTTATTTCGGTCAATAAAGCTTGATTTAAATTTTAACATTGCCCCTAGTACTTTTTTAAACTTAAAACGCTGAGAATCTCAACTGCTAAATTTCGATTTTTTTTTTGTTGGATGAAATTAGGACCGATTTGAGGTGTTTGCAGTTTGTGATAATTTGAGAATATCATTTCCTTGCGTCAATGGCACTATGTTTAACACGTGTTTTCAGAAAAAAAACAGACTTCCGTACCCGGATAAGGATCTAAAGTGACAGGCTTGAGGACAGGCCTGAAACTTTTTTTCTAGAATCAGAAATGTAAAAAGAAAGCAGAAATAAGTTATTCTCTATCTAAAAGATCCTCGTTAATCAGAAAAAGTCAGACAAGGCGTAAATCTGCCTTGAGGCTGTTGAAATTTATAAAACGCGTCTTCTGAGCCAAAAAATAAAATAAAGATATATAAAGTTGAATCATGCCAATAAAACATTTGTCAAGTTTTAGTAAAAGTTTTTAGTTGCAATACACCCCCTGCGTAGTTATCTGCCCGACATTTGTTTTCAAAAAACATTTTCTTATGTAATAACTGCACATTGCTTAACATATAAAAATAGGGGTTCTTAGAAGATTTTTACTCATAATTTCGGCCAGATAAGGGAACTAGCACAAATTCCGGCCAGATAACTGCGCTGGGCCCATGGGGAGTATAAAACCTTGAACTTCTGAAAATAAATTTTATTTTTAGGCTGAATTAATGGTTGATTTAAATTCAAGAAAAATGTCTTAAGTTATGTTTTATCCTAAATGTCAAATGTGAACTATATCGACCAATTAACAAATCCGAATGTTCGGTTTTAACCTTTAACAAAACAGAAACGGTGAGTCGCAATTTTCCACATTTTAGTCGTTTTTTTCGTACGACCATTTTTTATCCTTAATCGCAAATTAACTTTAAAATTATTTGAAAGTGATGCGTCATTGCTGTAAATATCGTTGTGAATTCTTCAAGTAGTTTCAAAAGGGTTTCTGTATTCCAACCCATGAAGTGAATATAATTCGTATTAAAAAATCATATAATCTTTAATATTTCCTGGTGGTCCATCAAATACAATTTTGGTAAAACTTTTCCTGTCATTTTTATGTACGGCAAATACTAGTAAAGTGGTCTTCAATGAAAAAAAACATATAGATGACAATTTAAGTAAAATTTTTCAAATATATTTTCCCAGTTTCAACATAATGAATTTATCTAGTACATATACACTAACTATATTTTTAAACCATCGCTTACATAAACATTGTACACATATGTTTCACCTTAGTTTGAAGGATACTATTTCCCCAAAAGTTTCAGTTGATAACTTATAAATCATATGCCATTGAGAAATATTAACTAATAAAATTAAAACAATGCTAGATGATATACCAAATATATTTAATCGATACGCGGTACAGGGTTAAACAATACATAGATAGAATCATATATAAAAGTATACAATATTGAAGATTTTCCCACACGGATTTATGGTGTAGATTGCGGTCATCAATGTCGAAAGTTTTTGTTTTTAGAAAAAAAAAACTGTCCAAGAAAAGCGCTATTGAGGTTATGGCAATTACGGTTGAGCGTTTCATTATTTTTTTTATTACAGATGCTTCCGGTTGAATAGATACCAATAGGCTCATTTTTCTCGTTTATTAAGTTCATTTTCGACGAAAGTAATAATCCACTTGACTACCCTAGTAATAGGGCTTCACGGTTTGTGAACAGCGCGAATTGAAGTCCTATTCGAAATCAATCGTTCGGCGAAATCCGTGACGTATTCTAAATATCTAAAATATGCTGCCTTTTTATTAGGTGTATAAATAATATCAATTAAGTATTGTGTTTTGTTAAATTCAGCCGTGATAAAAAAAAACTCGGGGTGCCAAATTTATTCGCGTCTGAAAAAACTGCCGTAAATTAATTTTTAACTTATGACACGAACGTTGGTTATAAAATTAAATGTGATTGGTTTGTTTCTTTATTTCAGCGTTTCGATTGGCTAGACTCCATTGCTCTTAAATAAATATGGAAGAATGTTTAATCGCCTTGGGGCAAATTCTCCGCATGTTACCAATTGGAGTTTTTATTGGGGTTTTTCGATGTCGCGGTAATTATTTTATATTTTTTCGCGTACGTGAGAAGATCATCTTTGAAAAAGATCAAATAAATCGAAGAGTAAAAAGTAAATATCAGGGTACATATTTCACCCCATATCCCGCGGTGATTTTCATTATGCCACGTTGGGTTGGGAAATGGGCACACCCCGCTGCGCGCAAGTGATATCGCAATTGAATGTGAAAAAAATGAAATGAAATTAAAAACACAGAAAAAAAAACGCTCAAATCAAACAAGTTGTGAACGAAAAGAGTGTTATCACGGCGTGTTTGAAGTCATTGTTCTGACGCTGATGTCATTTATAATTTATTGTCCAAAAGAAGAAAAAACCTCACGATTTTGATTTTGTGTTAAACGCTGAGTTATGTCAATTTGCCGCCCTTCTGCAGCAAAAAATGCCCTTGGGGAAATTGTTACAATTTTGTCTATGATTGACTTTTGTTTAGCTAATCAAACGCCCGTGTTATAAATTTTAACATACCCTCTAAAACATAGTTATTAAAATCATTGATGAATAATCAAAACAATTCTTGTCGAAGTTCATTGGCCGAGCAGTAAGACTAAGCTTTTACTCAGCATTTTACATGAATTTCCGCCGTTTTTGACTTCCGTATTTTCTACATGGTAAAACTCGAGTTTTTTCGGACTTCAAAAACACGAATAATGTTTCTAGAAAATACGAGAGAAAAAACCCGTTTTGCAACTTTTTTGACACAATAACGACGATTTCAAATAAAAGCGATTCGGTTTTGCTTATAACAACAGTAAACTGGTCATCTTTTTGTATATATTTATTGTCAGGTTGCTTTCACCAGAAGAGACCCTTATCTCTCCCCGGGGCTTTCTCCTCAATTACCAAGCGGGCAAATAATTAAACTTAAAATTTAACTCTCACCGTCGCCTTTTAGGCGTTGCGGTTAGAAGATAGAAAAAATCATTATGAAAAAAATTAATCAGTCAATAGACTTCACTTAATTAGTNTTCACCAAAAACAGAAAATTCATAGCACTTCTAGGGTTGGCGGAATTCAAACGTCAATTATGAGTTTTCGGCAAGTTCAAGTTCAATTACGCGATCGATACTGAGCAGTATGTCACCAAAAATAATGCCATAAGATGCCGGAAGCGGTGCTTCATTCATACATAGAAAAATCAGTTAAATTGCTTCAATATAATTAGCTCATAAAACGTTTTTCCTGAACGTACAGTTTGTAAAAAACACGACGGACCCCTCCTTAACTCTCACCGTCGCCTTTTAGGCGTTGCGGTTAGAAGATAGAAAAAATCATTATGAAAAAAAATTAATCAGTCAATAGACTTCACTTAATTAGTCAATGGGCCCTAGAGTGGACGAAATCGTTTTAAAAGGTCAATCAAACCTTTGAAATGGCGCGTCACTTCAAGGTTCAATATGTATTGTCTGTCTTTTTAATCATGAATCAAGCATGTAGTTACCCAAAAAGAGGCTTCTGTAATATAAAAAAATATTCAATCATATATCGATCCTTTTTCTGGGTAAAATTTAAATTATTAAAATGGTCATCAATGTGTTTGCGTTTGCACTGATTCGGCAGTAAAAGTACGGTAGAGAATGTAAATGTGCGGCATTTTTAGTCGGGCATCAAGCAGACATGAGAATTAATGTAAATTAACCCCTACGTTTTTTATAATGATATCTTATTAACGAACCTATACAACACTTGCGCCGTTATCTTGCCGAAATGTTATATTTAATCATGTTTTCGAAATATTTTATCATGTTTTCGAAATATTTCATCATTTTTTCGAAATATTTCATCATGTTTTCGAAATATTTCATCATGTTTTCGAAATATTTTATGTTTTCGAAATATTTCATCATGTTTTCGTAATATTTCATCATATTTCTTCATCATATACGCAGTTATCTTACACTGAGTTATTTTCCAGAAATGTAATATTTCGCAATGTTACCCGCTACGTCCGGTGCAAGTATCTTCCCATTGTTTGAAAATACTATGGCAAGATAACTGCGCAAGTGTTGTAATACAAACATCAGATGTGACTATCCGCAAATCTCGGTTGGTGCCAATCTTGACTTTGACGCATTTCAAGCTTGAAACTAAAGTAAAAAGGACAATACAAAACATCGAAAAATATTAATATAAAGGGCAATTTTCACCATGAATTTACATGCCATACTTAACAGTTTTGAAATATGCGAAAAATTATCAAAGAGCTAGCATACGGTAGCAGAAAATCCGTTTTCGGTGACTGGCCTCTATTTTAAGCCCTACTTGATAATTCCCCCACATGCAATTTTAATTTATGGTCTAAACGTCAAAAGATCCCACATATTCTGTATGATTTGAAAGCCGGATTTGACGCGACCACTTCGCGCTATATTTATTTAAATTTATAAGAACTGACGTTAAATCGAATGACACTGGATTTAGGCATAAATATTTGTGCTGAAAGGGATTTTTTTTTTCTTTTAAGGCCTAAAATTGTGAAAATGATCCGTTGCTAACTGCTGGCGGTGGTTATAAGGACAACAATTTGTACCACTAAGTTCAAGTCTCGTAAAATACGAAAGCTTGTATTTTTGAACTTTTTTTTAAATCCTACTAAGACTTAATTTTCCTGATTCATACCTTTTTGTGTCGTAAAATGAGAAGTTTTCGTTGTATTTCTTTAAATGTATAATAACTGACGTTAATTCGAATAAAACTAAAATAAGACGTAAATATTTGGGAAAAAATGAAGATTTTTTGGCCGTCGATGGTTTCAAGATTACACTTAAAAAGTACGGCATTTTAAACGGAAAATAAAAGCGCAGGGCAATTGAGTTTTGGCTTTCGTGGTGATAATCTGG
Organism: Oikopleura albicans; assembly: GCA_004367875.1. Taxonomy (NCBI): domain Eukaryota; kingdom Metazoa; phylum Chordata; class Appendicularia; order Copelata; family Oikopleuridae; genus Oikopleura; species Oikopleura albicans. Next base: position 956,261 of record SCLG01000012.1, on the reverse strand, counting down.
TGGTGACGTGTGTAGGTGGTGTTCTTTCGTTTCGTGTGTTTAAGTGTCTGCAAGTCATTCTGAAGTTAAGTTCAGTATTACACTTAAGATTTCGTCGAGATTAATGTCAAAGAAAGAAGTCCGTGTTTTTACGGCTTATGCTTTTTCTGGCCCATCTTGTTAAACGGCGAAATTGTAAACAAATGATAATTCTTTAAAAAAAATTAGAAAACCTAAATGTTAAAGTTTTTTTACTTTGTTATGAATAAAAGATACGCCAGGTTTAGAAATAAAGTATACACATTGTCTAACATTATCAGGATGAAGGACGATTACGGAATATCGTTTAGCATTCAACCTAAGGTGTTGTATTTTTTTTTAATTTTAAATTTGAATTTCGCGCCTTTAAATTTGTTTGGTCGTAAGAGAGGGGTGTTAATTTGTCCCACAGGTAGGGGCGCATTGAATCACCATATGCCCCATATGACCATATAAGGGTCAAAGCTTGATATAACCAGGGAAAATTTCGCAATAGTCTTACGCTTTATGACGATTATCGAAAATATCTCTGTATTTGGGATTTTGAAAGTTTTTGAGGGGGGATTTGTAACATGACCCTATGCATGGTCGTTGGTTCGATTTCGGTATCATAAGGCGGTTAAGATCATGCGGGGTTGGGTTGTTGTTGTTTTTTTCGCCCGTTGAGTGTAGTGCCGCCGCCTCAGCCGCCAAGTCTTGGCGATAGAAATTGGATTCAACATTCTAATACTTTGCCTCTCACTCTCGATGATGACAAACATCAAACACAGCCGCTCTTGTCTGCTGCGGATATTATTTCGCAAAGGGCCAAATCTGATGTTGACTAACTCCCTTCCCCTCGCTTTTTTTTTGACTTTTTTTATTGTGACGGATGCCTTGTTTGGACCTTATCGCATTATTGTAATTACAGTCCGCGCTCGCTAATGGCCACGCCCGTCCTGATCCCATAAGCTACAGCTGAGGGCGGCAAACTCATAATGAATTACTCAACAGTCAAATATTAGAGTAGAGTCATAAATCATTTCATTACCGTATTATAAGATTTTTTCGTAAAACATATTTTTTCAATTGTCACTGACGTGAATTGACGTGTATGTAGATGATTATGGGTCCGTGCAGACTAATTTCATTGATTTGAAAAAAAAAAAATTCTGTTTAAATTGTTTAAGCCAACACGATTTTTAGCTATATTTTTTAGTGTTAACAAGCGTTTTCATTCAGAATAGTTTAACAATTACTACAGTTGTAAAAGTGATCGAAATTTTCCAACATTTGAAAAAAAATGTCTTGAGATTTTTTCGCCCAAAAAATAACAATCATTAGTTTCTTCGTCTTAAGTTTACCTAGGTGCCTTTTTATGTTATTACAGAAGCATCGTTCGGCTAAATAAAAGTTACGTTATAATAAGCACCACAAATTTTAAACTAAAAACAAATATTATATTCTTCACGGTGTTTAAATTGCCTTTTTCGCCTTAACAATTATGGTGATTCGTTGCTGCTATAGCTTCAAATTATTCTGTCAAAACACTCAAGGGCACCTAAGTCAACTTGGACTTATAAAACAACGAGTGTACTTTTATTGATCAATTTCTCGCTTAAAAAATGGTGAATAATTCTTTAAAAATGTTCTTTTTTTTTGAACGGTTGAGAAAATCTTTAGAATTTTGATAATATAAAGAAATATAGCCACGGTTAATGATTTATCACCCCCTGACTTTGACACTCAAACCTGAACAGCTTTCACTTTTAATTTATGCTCTTAAAGGAGTTTGTGTTCTTTATGAACTAATATTCTTGTCAATCGTTGACAGACTTCGTGACGAAGCGTATTGATTGGTGAATATCTTAGTTACCACAGGAATTACTTCAACTGTTTTTCGGCAACTGTAACAGTTTTCTGTTGTCATTTTCGATGCTTTTTCGTGTTACAAATGAATTTGAAAAATAATTCATTAAAACTTAAATATTTAATACAATTAGAAATACTTCAATATGAAATCAATATTATAAATAAACGGGTTTGTGTTTAGTTTTGAGTTTTTGAGTTTATTTTGAGGTCTTATAACCACCCTCCTGTATTTTTTTAATTGTGGACAATATGATGGTTGGTGTTTCAAAACACAACGAAGACCCCTTTTTTTGTCGTTTGAAACGTAATTAAATGTAAAGTACATTTTGTGAGCTATTGTGGGAAGTCAAAGTTCTTGCCGTGAATTCAAAAAAGGCCTTTTAGCCCCCACACACTGTACATTAAACAACTCCTCATCCGAGTCACATTTTTTCGTCCGATTTGCGTACACTTGGCCGACCATAGGTATATATAAGAGGTATTATATTTCATACCATTCATGATGTTATTTTGATTCGTGATTAAATGACGCCCATCGAAATTGTTACGTCTGGACGACAGGAGTAAACTAAAAAAAATAATAGCGCTCAATTTTCGGCTTGAATGTCATTTTGAGGCCGTCGGGGCCCTTTGAGCGAGTGGCGATGGATAAATTGTTCAATTATGTAAAATTGACACCACCCTATTATTCCATGTGAATTTAGACTAAATATTTTTTAGAAGCTCATCGTCAATCGCCCCACTTCTTTACGTTATCTTTTGCTTGCTACTTTTGCTTTCATTATTTGGCACAATGAGTTGTTGTTTAGTTAATGGACAATTTCCAGATTAAACTCATTCACCATCTATTTTGTTTAGAACATAAAAAAGAATTCCAGAGTGATATTTTTAGAGGGCTTTGTGATCGATTTAATGATTTTTTTGTCTTTGGATTTGTCATATTGTAAAATATTTCAACACGTTAAGGCCTGTTGTTTTAGGCCAGGGTTGTAAATCCGCGTTTTGATAAAAATTCTGTTTTCCCCAACCAAGCGCATTTTTTATTGCAAAAGGAGTAACTTAACGCGTTTTTTTTCTATGGCGAAATTTACAACTATGATATTTTTAAAAGATAATAGGGCTGCGTATCAGAAATAGAAAAATAGTCTCAAAATGTGACCATACTTGTGACCATACTTGTATGGTGATCTATACAAGTCATTTTTTGACCTTGACCTTATAACACCATCCCTGTAATATTTATTCCAACATTCAACACATTGACTTTTGAATTTTGTAGGTTACCTTTTTAGACTTTTTTTGTTTCTTATTGTAGTAATATGGAACATAATATGCCCCCATCGTTCGTATTATTTACGTTTAAAGCGATCTTGTCATTTTTTGACATATCAATTAGATAGATACGCAAGGAGGCGGCGACGAGTTAAGACGTGATTCTTAACCGCTTCGCCCCAGTCGGATAATTGTCAATTGAAAATCAAAAACAAAGGGTAGCAATCAGGGGCCGGGGGTCGTTACAAGACAGCGACGCAAAAGCCCCTCCTCTCCAAAGAAAACAGAAAGAGAAAAACAGAAAAACTGAAATAACACGCTCTAAGATACTTTTCGGCTTTTGGGGCGGGCTTCAACGCGAGCCAAAATTATATAATGCCGTTCTTTTTCTACCCTCTTGGCAACACGTGCCTCAAGGACGGCGAAATCGTACATGACTTGTATGAACTTAATCTAAGCAAAAATATTCTTGTAATTTCACAGTCAAGTCTGACTATATCATATAATATATGTTTATTTTATAATAGATATATATCAATGATTGGTCCAGTTATGTTGATAAGAGCGATGCCATAAATAACTTAAGGTCACGAGTTCGAATCTCGCCAAAACCTAGTTTTTTAGTTATTGAAATATTCAGTGAAAACAGAATTTTATGATTAATACAGATTTTTTGTAATATTCAAAATCATAACAGTTATTAGAAATATTATATTTGTAATAAATGTTATGATTTTTGGTTTTGAGCGTAAAATACCAAGTCCCCAAAAATATTTTCTTAATTCAAATTACTGACTTAGCAGTCATAAAACTGTATTTTACCCCTCAAGGGGCCAATATTGACTGTCCTTGAATTGAATATATGACCTTTAATAATTATTCAGTCTTGAACTTGGAGAAAGCGGCATTTTTTATGTGCCAATTCCATTTATTAGTATTGTTTTTCTTCGGGGCCCCTTTCTGATTAGAGGATGGCAGTGGCCCCCGGGGAGTGGTTAGTGACCCCTTCAAGTCTATCAAACGCCCTGACAAGATGCACTTCAATTAATCAAAGTTTTTTTTCTACACTGCAATCATAAAATGGCCATTGCCCGTATTTTCAACACTTGGGGAGAAATAAACGCTCTAACCATTCAGTATCCGAGCTTGAAAATAGTATCAATCAATCAACCAAAAACTCTAAATTTTAATAGGGGATTTACCAAAAATTTAAACGATAATTTTCAAACTCCACTATTCTCGATAATCCCGCGGGCATCAAGATCATCAATTAGTGACCCTCAAGATACAGAAAAAAAACGCACAAATTCAAACAGTGATTAATTATTCCATTTTAGAAATCGTGAAAGTTCGATCCGTCTTGTTCCAGAATAATACGCGCCCCCTGGAGTTACCGTCACCAACCGGCAAAAATGTGACGCTATCAAAGAAAGTATTCGTGCCTCAAAAAGATTATCCAGACGTGAGTGGCTACCACTTTCTTTATTTTATTTTATTTTTTGTGTTCTAATGCTCTAAGTGACCAAAAAGTCTCGATTATAAACCGATGCGTAAATACATATATATTTTAGTACAATTTCGTTGGTCGTATTTTGGGTCCGCGCGGTCTAACGGCAAAACAATTAGAACAAGAGACGGGATGCAAAATCATGGTCCGCGGCAAAGGATCAATGCGCGATAAGAAAAAGGTACCTAAAGACGCCACTTTTCGCTTTATCTCACTTCGTCATTGAATTAAGACAGACCATATTCAAATCGCCCCAACGCACGCATTTTTTTTTGTTCGTTTTGTGTGTGTTCGGCTTTTTATGGGGGTTAGATAGCATCCAGCCAAACATACACGTTTTAGAAATCCCTGATAACCGAAAACTATTGGAAATGTGATCAGTTTTACATAAATGAGTTTTCGTCTTGTGGAAAAGTGATCCCATTAAATTTATTTTAAAGTTACCAGAATTCACAAAATCACAATAAAACACCTACAGGGGGTCTGGTTATAGGGTCACAAAGTGTGACCGTTATAAGGTCAAGTCATCTTTTTTGCACTAAGGTCAAGTCATTTTTTTCCTGCATTAAGGTCAAGGCAATTTTTTTTGAAGTATGTGTTTTGGGAAAAAAATTTTGAAATCATGTTTTTCTACGCTTTTTTTTTGGATAAATAGTGTCTTGTTTAACACTTTCTAGAGTGAAGACCATAATTTTTGGGGGAAAGTCAAATCTTAATTTTTTTAATGGTATTAATTTTTTTTGAAGTGCATTAAGGTCAAGTCATTTTTTGGGCCTAACCTTATAACCAGAACCCCTGTATAATAAAAAAACGTTTTTGTGACCTTCAAAGACGATGCCGAATCCCATGTCTTAGAAGGTCAATGGGATCACTTTTCAACAAGACGAAAACTCGTTTATGTAAAACTGGGCCATGCCGAATGCATTTTCCGACACTGACTCTTAAAACACTACCGATCCTTTTTAGATACCTTACAATTCAGTACTTCATTGATTGTATGCACAATAATTGTATGGGTTGTATTTGCCTCAATGGCATCACTTTATTTGTCATTTCATGTCTTTTGGCAACAATTAAGTACCACTTATGAGATCTAGATAGGATCGAAGTGCGTCAGTAAGTTAAGTTTGCAATTTGTATAATCCGATTTTGTTATTTTTGGTTTGGTCGCCAAACACGAAAAAATGTAAAATAATTTGTCATCGAAATGGTCACGAAATTACAAAGTGGTTGATTCGTTACACGGATAAAACTACTGTATTCCTTTAAAANAAAATCTTCCAAAATCATCGAGCATTTTATTTATTTAGCCCGTTCATTATCAAAAACGGGGCCATTGTGATATGAATAAAAAGGAGAAAAAAAGTGCAAATTGTTGTGGACTGGTACTGAGCCATGTAATACAAGTGTTGCCAGTTGTTTGTGGAAACAACTGTATGTTGTTGGTTCTTTTATATTTTTCGAAACTAAATCTCAGTTGAAACGAGTTCTTTTGTTTCATATTTTTCAATGGGACCAAAGGTATTTTGGCTCTAGACATTTTGGTTGATTTTAACACACAGGGATATAGAGTTTATACTATAGACTATAGTTGCTCGTTATTAGGTAAATTCAAACAAAAATGCGATAATTAAAACAGTCCAAATGTTGGTTTTTAGCGGCCTATCATATGCCAAATAAACAGGATGCACCTTTAACCGGCCAAAACCCCGTTAACCGGCAACTTTTGTACCAATTTTTAGTGGCCGGTTAACGGCGCATTGTATAAAAGCTTAAAACTAAAATTTTAACTGTTTTAATTATCGCATTTTTCTATTTATGCGGCATATCTTTTTCAGTGAAAATTTGAGCTTAGAATTTCTCTTTATTTTTAATCAAGAAATGGACCTTTTAACCGGTATACCGTATACTTGTAGCGTAGTGTACTCGCATAACAGAAAAAACACAATTTTGAACATGCCACAATTTTGAACATGCCACAATTTTGAACATGCCACAATACAAATATTATATTAGCTGTGAAAGCTCAGCACAATTTTGAACCATGCATTTAAAACCTTGAGGGTTATATTTCGAACAAAAATATGTATTGAAATTTTGAGATATTCACTCTTTTTTTAAGATTTTCAAATTTCAGCCGTATTTTTAGTCCGGCCCGATGTTTAACCTCATATCGCGACGTGCTGAAATAAATCTCCGTGGCGTCAAAATGAGATTAGCTCGGATAACATGATAAGCGTCGCAGTGCATTCTCGGTGACTTAAATTGACAAGAGCGATTTTTATTGATCACCGCGATTTCCTTGTTTTTTATTTTGGTGCTCTTCTGAATGGAAACGGATAAGCCCCAAAAAGGCGAAATCGCTTTCGGGGCTCAATAACAAATGCTGACACAATGTAAAAATGTATAAAACACAGTAAAAAAAGTTCTATTTGATTGTTTTTGGTCGATTTTAGCAATGGGAAAGTTTGTTGCGCTAGACATCATTTCTTTGGTACATTATATGGCTAGTACATTTACGGAATCAGCGGGTAAATAGCATCTAGTGAATTATAATTCAAATCGACATTGGTCCAAAAATGAGGTATAATTTATACCAATTCAAACCTTTCTCATTTTTGGACCAATGTCGATTTGAATTATAATTCACTAGATGCTATTTTACCCGCTGATTCCGTAAATGTACTAGCGTTTGAACAATTCCAATGAATTTAGAAATTTCATTAACCTAACACTTATCATTTCAGGAAGAACAAAATCGTGGTCGCCCCAATTGGGAACATCTCAATGAAGAATTACATGTTTTAATTACAGTCGAAGACTCGGAAAACCGCGCTGACGTGAAACTCCTCCGTGCCATTCAAGAAATTGAAAAGCTCCTCATCCCAGCGGTAATGACCAACCATAGATTTTATCTTCACTTTTTATCTCTCTTTTTTTTTCGTTTAAAATTCACTCGTTTATTTTCAAATTAGTAGAAGACAAAATACATAGTCGAAAGAAGATGACTAGCTAATGAGTCATGGGGGTTTTGGGTGATTAGGAAACGTTTTTTTGTAGGTATCGATTTTTCAGCTTTGACACACTGTAATGCCAAAAAGTAACAAAGTTATGTAATTAAGTTAACGCCTCATATCCTGTATATTGTGCATGTCATGGATATTTGAAATATATTGAGAATGCCAGGGAGTTAATTTAGCTTGATTGTACGTCAGAGTTCAAGATATTATGGGCGGTTTTATGGCGTCTCGTTATAATATTTTTTTTGGCGTTCAGATGGAAGGCGAAGATGACCTGAAAAAGAAGCAGTTAATGGAACTCGCAATCATCAACGGGACGTATCGCGACAATTCGAATGGTCAGAAGAACGGTATGTCTGCCACGCGGCTTCAAATTGCGCCCGTCCTTCAGCCAAATCATTCTGCCGCATTCCGTCTGCCCGGCACGATGGGCATCGCCCCAATGCATCAACTCGTCGCCAACTCCGCTTCAATCCTCAGACCGGTAAGAAAGCGCGCCTTCGAACATTTGTTATTAATGTACCGTTCCTAACCCCGCTCGACTCACCGGCCACGAATAACTATGACACAGTTATTCAAAACTTGGCATATAATGAGAAAAAGTTCATTGCTACCTGATTTACAAAAAAAAACGCCTAGCCCGCGACTGTTTTAAATTACTACAGTCCCTACTTTCAATACGGACGCTTTATTTCAATAAGAACGCTTTTGGTGAAACAATGTCCCCTCAAAGCAGTCGAAAAATGGACATTTTATGACAATTCACCCCTAAACGGGCGCTATTTTCGAGAATCAGAAACTTCCGTATTATAATATAAGCTAAAGTTAATGTAAATAATCTAGTGCTGATAAATCCCTGAGCCATTGGACGATTAACAGAAAGGTTTTCTACTCTTGAACCATCTAAATGGGGTTTAGGATGCGCGATGGGTTAGCTGTCGTAACCTGTTTATATATCGTCGCATTAATCGAGCTCTAATTAATTATTTAAAGCAGCAAATAACTTCAATGAATGGAACTGGAACACTTCAAGGAATCGATCAACCCGCACTATATTATGCTCCCATGGTTATGTGTGATCAATAAAACCGTGTAGCGACTCTCGTCCCGTCATAATCTAATAAAACAACGATGCCGCTTTTTTTCGTTTTTTTAATGCGGTTAATCTAAGGATTAGTCATTTTATGATCGCGCCTTGATTCATTAAACTAAAAAAAAAAACTACAAAAACATAAAGTTGCAAATCCGTGAATATTTCGCTAACAGAACCACGCAACCGTGGGAATATGACTCACGCATTATTCAACGCCATTCGGATAATAGTATTGTTTTACATGCGAACATATTTTGTGTTGCTGTTGTTGGTATGCTGACAATTTTGTGGCTGGTTTTATATTTATTATTGAGCTTTAAAACCTTTTTTCCAGCCATCAAATCACAATAACACAACTGCGCTAGTTTTTTAGGCTGAAGTGAACGCCAAAACACCTGTAGCGAGCACCGTTTAATCGGGGCGTGTCCAGTTCCCATAGCACGTTAGGGTCCAGAATGGAGCGAAAATGAAGCGAATTTTTTTTTTCTATTCAGAATGGAGAGGCGCGGGCTCTCAAAGCACAGTAGGGAACTGATTGGTATCTTTTTTCTATTTCATTTTTCTATATCTTTTTTTTCTATTTCCGGCGAGAAAAATTCAGGCAAAAATTAAGAGTAAAGGCGGTAACAAAATAAAGCGTGCAATAACGTAAATTAACGTAATTAATTTTTTATTTTACATTTTTTCCAANATCTATTGGGTTACTTTTTTTCGAAATGGGTTGGAAAATGTTTGAATACTTCGCAAAAATTAGGATCTCCAATATCGGACATCCGGTCGTACCGGAAATAACCGGTTAGCGAAAAACCACTTCGACCTAAACTCATTTCAACAGGATTATACTTTAATTCCAGGACAGACTTTCCTGGATTTTCTGCAAATATTTCAAAACTGGAGCGTTTATTAGCGAGACGTGTGGTCGCAAACGGCACCGTTTTAGTTGGTATAAAGTACACACTGAATTTATTTATTTTTTTTTAATTTTGTTTCGTTTTTTTTCTATTAAAATATTGGAGAGGGTTTTATTTCCAGGCCATCATGAAAAAGTAAGAGCTATTGATCACACGATTTAACAGAGCACAACCAATATATCAGCAACCAATACATCAACGGGGCACTGACTGGAGCGTTGGTACCCAACGGTATCGACTACAGCAGTCAAAACGTATCGCCCCATGAGGGTCTTATTGGTGAGTCGCCACACACGCCAGTAACGCATCACGGGTTAACGCAGATCCATCAGCCGAGACTCCTAGTCAATGGCAACCACAAGAAAGATTGATTTTAGAAAAAAAGTCCACAAAAAAACGAAAAAAGCCAAAATTACACATTCCGCAGAGGCCTTTTCTATTTATAATATACTTTTTTTCGTAATCATTTAGACGATAAAATTGACATCGGTTTTATTTGTTGAAAGTCTAGGCATAAAATTTCGTAAATAATATTTTTTGAGCTTTTCACGTTAAAATTTTTAATATATTTTTACCATTTCAGCAAATAATACCGGTGCTAATAATGCCGACCCATTTTTGTGGCCATTACGGAACTTAAGAAAGTAAAAAACCTGAAGTGTTTTGAAAAATCTAGATGCCTTTTATTTTATTTTTTTATTCAAAATGCCTCTTTTTCATCCTCTTTTTTCTTGTTTTTTATGCGAATATTGTGCAATTATTTTCTAGGGTACTTTAGGGTTTTTCTCTATTTTATTTTTGGCTTTTAGCTACAATTTTTTCGTGTTCATTTTGCAGTTTTTTTTCTTTTTAGGCAACCGATAACCCAAAGGTCTAGCCCAAAGCGATTTTCAAAATATGATTTTTATTTCACTCATCGCCCCGTAGCCCACATTTCAACGAATAAGGAACCAATCAGCGCTCATTTTTTTATATTGCTAAATATCAGTTTTACATGCAAATGTATTGTGTTAATAAGGGGATTATTTCATTTGCCAACTTTTAGGGGTTAAGCGCCAGGAGGCGAATTCGCCATTTGGTAATTGTAGAAAATCAAATGTTCCTTCTGGCAAGTAAGAATAGCCTGAAATCCCATTTTGGTCAAATCGGGTGCGTAGGAGTTAAGCGATCTATATCTCTTAAGCGCATTGAGCGGTCTTAAGGAAATGAAACCAATACATTGCGATTAAGAAATTATAGATCACTTTGTAATCATTTAGCGTTAGATATATTTTGAGCTTTATTGTCTCAGATATATATTTATATATTCAGTTGCATTTTTAAGAAGTATTTTTTTTTTGTGTGTGGCAAGATACCGCTCCACCCTAGTTGCTAGGGTTTCCAAGACCTGGTTTCGACTTTTTCCAACTCTCTTTTTGTCCTTTCTCTTTCTTTAAATTAAAATTTCGAGCTTCAACAGATTCAACCGACAGATTCAGCATACTGATGGGGAAAACGTGGCCATATCTATATATATATTTTATTTAAAAAATTCCCATTTTCATAATTATCCTCGTTTTTCACAACCAAGGGTACTCCTCCTAAAAATTAGATTGTGTTATTTCTATGTTTCTAACCCGACGGCGAATTCCAACACGTGCGATGTACTTATTGGATTAAATTAACGGGTTAATCTTTTTACTGTCGTAGCTATAACATTTAACTCCCAGGCTACATTTAACAGCGGGAAGTCTATATTGATGAAAAATGCTAAACAACTAACCTTTTTAATACGAATATAGTTTAGGTAATGAAAAAAATTCGTAATTTCTTTTTTTGTTTTTTTGCTTTTTTTTTTGAATGATTTAATCTGACATTAGTTTTGCATGGGCACGATTGGCTCCTGACCAATCATATTAACCCAAATGCGGGAATGAAATAGTGAAGGGCATTTTTTTTTGACTTTGCCCGTTAAGATCTAGATTTCAAAAGTCAGGAGTATCAAATTCTAGATTCTAATTTCTAGTTTGTTCACTTGTCCAATATTTCCAAATTATAAAAGCTTTATTTAACATTCTAGATTTTGGTTTTAAAATTCTTGATTTACAATTATACATTCATAATTATGAATTTTAATTTCTAGATTTCTAAATTTTCTATTTTAAAGGTTCAAATGGAGCGTCGCCGGGAAGCTCTGGTTCGGCCACGGCGGGTGTTCAGCAACTCGGTGTGCAACAACTCGGAAAGCAGAACACCCACCAAAACCGAGCCCTTCGTCTGCAGAGTCATCCCTATGCGCGTCCACAAGGTACAGTTTAACCCCCAGATAACGGGGATTAACACTCATTTTTTCTCCCTGATCCCAAAAAAAACATTTTTTTCAGTACATGTTCAAAATCCCAAGCAAAAGGAAAATACGTAAATTTTTAAACTATAATAAAATTAATAATTAAATTTTTTCATAACAGTTCCCAGAGTTACCTCAAAAATGGATCTTTAGCCAAAACTTTTTTTTCGTTTTTTGGCTTGAAGAGGATTATTTTTACCTAGCCTAAAATGCCTAATTTAATCCCATGATTATTTTTTGTTACCTTTGTGGCAGCGGATGATTAAAGAAAAAAGTGCAAATAATTACAATTTATTAAAAACTGGCGTCTTTTCTCAATAATTGTCAGATTTTTTAACTTGTATAGCACTCTTAACTTCACCGCTGCCTTTAAGTCGGTCAGATCATCAAATGGTTAAAGCCTGATTTTTTCAAGTTTGGGAAAAAGAAGAAATATTTCGCTTTTTTTCGGGCCCAGATCTGATGGGTAGCAATACTAACACGAAAAACAAAAAAAAACATCGAATCCTATCGCTCTTCAACTTCATTGTTATTTTCCATTCATGCTAGTTTTTGGTACCCATTTTTGGTTAAAAATCGGAATCGCGTATTCCATCTTTTTTGTTTTGTTTCTTAATGATTTTTGAAGGCGCTCAAATAGGCCAAATTGTGCCTTCCTATCACTCAAGTGCCTTTTCAATGTTTAATTCCAAACACATGACACATTTCACACAATTATAAACCCCTTTATTCGCAGTACGATCACGTGGCATCACATGAGTTCATTTTTGACCCCAAAAATATTTTTCTGTTGAAAAAAAAATCATGACACTCCGTTTCAATACGACCAAAAATGGTAAAAATCTGAAATGTGCTATTTGAAAGATTTTTACACTGCGAAAAAAAAACTTTCGAAGGAAACATAATTCACATCGTTAAAAGAATGAATATTAGTAGCCGATTCTCTTCACTTTTTTTAGACAGTAGTACGAAAAATCACAAGAGTTATTTTTGTTTTGTCAACAATTTGTAAAATTTTTATTTTATGTGTAATTATTATTGGGCGAACCCCATGATCCATATCGTATTTTTTTGCACAAGAGTGCAAAAGAAAATAAAAAAAAACTTTTTTTCTTTTTTTATATAAAAATCAGACCCTATTTTTGGGTTGATAAAAACATTTGCATGGTATTAAAATCAATTGTTTCCATAGAGTTCCCATCGTTATATATTTTATTATTTATAGAGTAATGATATTATCCGGATGGTCGGAGTTAAATGATATCAGTATTCGTTCATGTAATTAAAAAACGCTGTATTTCAAAAAATAAAATAAAAATACAATAGTGCCTTATGCGGAGGGTAAAAAACCATGACAAAAACCAAATAATCAAAATCTGGATGCTTTGCCCTCGGGGTCATTTTTATCCCTGCACACAAAATACAGTCCCATCCCTTTATAAGTCCACTTATGGTTTCGAATAGCAAGATTAATTTGTTTTTGGCGCTTTTAAGTAACCATAAACTTGTACCAAAAATATATGGGACTGTACCAAAAATTTACGGCCTTCATGTCTCTTATTGTTTCAAATTTTTTTTTTTGTTTAATTTGAGAAAAATACGTTCAATTGATTCTGAAATACACTTCGATTTCAAAATAATCGTCACATTTGTTTTCATTTGGCACGTTTCGATATAAATATATCTCATCTTAATATTCATACACTACTTGCCTCGTTATGCGACACTTTTTCTCCCATGTGACAAAAGAAACTCGACCGGTCACGTGATCGGGGTGACCAAAAAAAAAAATCAGGTTATTTTTTGATCAGCCTTGATCAACAAACAAAAATATTATCAAAAATATACTAATCTTTGTTTTTAACCGGTGAAATTAAACAAACATAAAACCAAACACAATTTATACCACAAAAATAACCTCAAACAAAACCGTTTAACCATTTGGTGTTAGAATAGCGTTATGGTGCTTTTAATCAGGCTAACTCGAACGATCAACACAATCCCCTCATTTTTAGAGAACAAAATCATAGATTATTTTCTTCTTCTAAAAAATTGGGTCTCTGGAAATTTACCAGAAATACATACCGTGACCCGATAAAACCATTTTTGTGATTTTCGTTTTAAAGTAGAAAATTATGAAAATGACGCAATTAGAGTTACAGTTCGCCAGTCAAAACCAAAAAAGTGGAAATCTTATGGGTAGGGTTAAGCCATTGAAATTTTGATCGGCGAACTTAACATAAAATGAAATTATCTTTTAAAATGCGATATCAGGCTGTATTTGAGAGTCATGTTTCCCACGTGACATTTTTTTCATGATATCGTTTCGGTGTCGACTCCCCAACCCCACCCCTAAAATCTTTTTTTTTTATTTATTTCTGAAAAACTAATATTTGTTCTCAGGCCCGGCTTAACTAACGGTGGTTACTCAACGTCCTAACTCATCTACGCACATCTACTCACTCTCACCAAGTGTGGATGCAGAAATCATTTTCAGATTTTTTAGAACAAAAAAAAATTAAGATCTTTTAATATATCTACTTTCCGAGAGGGTTTTTGCTTTCTTCTTTTTGGCCATGTTTTTAAGACGTTACTTTTTTTTTTTGCCGTTTTTGGCACCGAGAACACAAAGACATTTTCTCTAATCAGATTTCATTTAGATTTAATCAAATTGATTAATTCTGGTTGTAAATAAAATTTAATTAGAGTCGTGAGTCTTCCTTTACTTTAATAACGTCTAGCTGGCTTTTATTTTCGGGTCCAATAAAGGTACGCCGTCAATTTTACTGAGACGGTATTCCAAAAAGAGCAGGCGGCGTCAAGGAGTTATATTGTATTTGATACTTAACCCTTACGCACCTTAATAAATTACATTTACAGAGTTTTATTTTGGCCCAATAATAAGTTTTAAATTCGACAATGTGACTCTGAACCCGCCTGTTCTTAAACTTTAGTGTCAACGGTGAAAAATCTTCATTTTAACCCTCAGAGAAGCAGCACGGAAAATGTTTTTTTTTTAATATTTTGCTTTTTACTCATCAATTGCTATTTAATCGAAAATCATTTATTCGGATCGTTCATTCATTTATCCAGTTTAGCTAGTTGGATTTAGATTAGCTTAAATTGTGCATTTTAGTGTCCAATAATCAATCAGTCATCCGGGACTTGACGCCGCTATTCACGGGTTAAGCATGCGTTAATTTTCCCCGCGGCGATTTTTTTTTCTGTCTGATTTGTACTGTCTGATTTCTGATTGATTATCTCACTAATAATTGTAACGTAATTAACCGGTGATCATAATTTTTAATATTTTAAGGGAAATATGATTTTGCCATATTTCTGGTCTCTCAATCTCGTATTCGACGAGAAACATTTCAGCTTGGAACTTTTGGACCCCTTGAAACCCGACGAAAATAAGCGACAAGTTTTTTTTGTGCCGATTTTTTTTTTGTTGAAAAGGCTTATTGCGTCTTTAGCCAATCAAAATCCTGGAACGCGACTTACAGCGGAAATCCTGAATGCTGATTGGCCGAAAACGTTCCTTTTTAAGATCTAGTTTAGGCGTCAAACATAATGTGTTTTGAAGCTGAAAGCAAACCGGTCATATTTCCTCCCACACAATTAGTATTTTTTTACGATACTATAACATAGTAATAAGATTACCAATTGCGTGGGAGGTAATATGACCGGTTCGCTTTCAGCTTCAACACACATTAAATAAAATATAAGTTATTTTAAGAAAAAAAAGAATCGGTCAAAATTCTTCTTCCCTTATTTTTTCGGTGTCACCAAAAAACAAAATCGCGTTTACCTCGACTTGAGCCGGACAATATCTATTCGGCAGAAGATAGCGGGAGATTATTCAATGAAAACAGTTGCTTATCGAAGCCTATTCTGCATATTTGGAGCGATAAATCATGTTTTAAACGTCACTGAGCCACAGACCTTTTTTCTCTTGAATCGTTCGATCTTTTTCATTTTCGTTTAGGTTTTCTTTCCTTTCGAGAAATATTCTTAATTGGGCGAATTTAAAACGTAATTTTGTTTTCTCTCTCTCTCGGTCGAGAGAATTGATCGCCTTGAGAGGGTGTTAGTTTATTTTATTTTCAATCGCTGATAAACTCGAGCTGTCAAGTTTATGCGTGACCCTTAATGGTTAACTAGAGCGTCACCGAAGAATTGCACCGACATGATGCATCTTTGACGCATAAGAGTTAATCTCTAGTTGAACGTTTTGGTCAATAATAGCCCTGACGGATTTTGAGATTTTTGCTAGTCAGTCGAATATGACTTGTAATTGGTTTAATAGCAAAAATCACTTTATACATTAAGCGTTTAGCACGATATTTATATTTTCAACTTTTAACCCATGGTGGCATAGCGGTCCATTTGAGGCCTTTTTCTGTTTTATAACACTAACAATTGTATTGATAGAATATTTTTTCTTGATTTTTTTTCTACCAATTGAAGGATTGTTTCAGACATTAATTCTATCTAAGGGCCACTATCATATCTAAACAAGGAATCCGCATTCGTTTTATGGTAAATTTCGATTTCTGAGATGTGTAAAACGTAGGCTTTGATTTCGAATCTGGCATCATTTTATTTATAAGACTTTTATAAGTCATATAGGATAATTTTTTTTGTCCAATAAGAAGATAACACATTTAATAGGACAAAATTTGACGCCAGATGCGTAATTTATCCCTGGAAACCGGCAAAAATTTATTAATGATTTTATTTGTTGCTTGTCCGTTATATCGACGTACACAATTTTTGTCGAATACTATTATCGCAAAAATGTGTTTGGGAAAAAAAGAAATAAAATATTTTTATAAAAAATGTATTCGACAAAAATCAGCGAAAGACTAGGCTCTCTAAAATGCATTAATTGAAATTAATCTTTGCGGGTCAACTTGGTGGCTGATACTCTTTTTGGGTAGATAAAATAGTCGCGAAATCAACTCTGACCCCCTATAATTAGGCATGCCGCCTAGGGTAGTAGGAACACAAAATAGCAGGCCTAGCGACTTAAACCAATTGAAAGTGATCTTGACGAAGCTTTTGCAACTTTTCAGTGGCGTTTGATGTGATAGTATTTTGTCGCTCAAATAAGTGGTATTTACTTTTACAAATATGTTTTTAAGTTGTGGCGATATATAAAGTATGTCGAGTGGGTAATTAAGACCTTTTCAAACGGCATTTTTTCTTTTCCGCGGGTACAGGTTGGGTTATGAGGTGCGTACCGCCTCCCATGGGTCTTATATTTTTTCGCAAAATTTGCGTTTTTTTTTCTTATCGCGATAAATCGTGATCCAGTGGTCGGACGGGCGACATCCAACAACCGTTCTGTTTAGCCCTCCATGACATCGATAACGCGTTTTACATTACATTAGCATTTCCTTTCATGTCAGTCCCGCCACTTTTTTCCCTATTTTTATTTTTTTTGTTTCGAGGTAAACGCAAGAAAAAAACATCACCTTATCGCATTTTTATGAATATTAAATAGCAATTTGAAGTAAAAGTAAAGTTTTAACTCCTGAATCGTAATGGGAGTAGCAGAGTTAAAATAAATTGTGGTAGTTTTTCTAGACACATAAAACATGAGTGGTTTTTAACCTCTATGCGCCGTAGGATGTGATTTCTGGATGCATTTACTGTTCATTATTGATTTTACTGATGGGTGTAAGACGACTTGTTCATAAATTGGGGAATTCCGAATTGTACAGTGACTATAAAGTACTATAACTACAAAAGGTATATCGTAAAATATGATACATTTTCCGTTTTTGAATTGTTCTGATAAAAAAAAGTTGGTTAAA
This sequence comes from Oikopleura albicans, assembly GCA_004367875.1. Lineage (NCBI taxonomy): Eukaryota > Metazoa > Chordata > Appendicularia > Copelata > Oikopleuridae > Oikopleura > Oikopleura albicans. The sequence continues at coordinate 938,441 of SCLG01000012.1, read as the reverse complement.
ATCGAGCAAAATAAGATTTTTGGGAAACTTTGTCAAATCGCTAAATTCTTGATTTTTCGGGATTTTGTGAATCCGTCATATTACACCCGCGTTATTATTTTTAACCAAATGACGTCAAAAATAATCTAAAAATACTACCAAGTAATTTAACTCTTGCACTCACTCTTTACTGCCAGGGATCATTTCAAAAACAAACGTCTTTCTTGGCCAAAGAAAAAAAGGGCCCACGCTCGGTACGTAGACCAATATGCCAAATGTGCCACTTTGTGGTGCATTTGGACACAAACGTATTGGACATTGCTAATTGGTGAAAACAACAATAAATAAATAAAATATGTTTTTATATACAAAAAATATATATTTAAAATTTCTGCATCCCAAGCTGAGGTGCCTCTCAACATTTGCTGACTGGTGATCATTTTAACACACAAAAAAGTCAAAAATTTCATGAAAAGCGTTTTTGAAGCGTCTCAACTCGCCTTTTCGTGGACTTTCTGTCACGAAAAAAAAATTGTTTCTTAGAAGAGAATGAAACACTGAATACTAACACCGTTCACATTCATGGATAACCAACCAAGCTGATCAAAACAACAACCTTCCGTCCACGAGATAGTCACCGTTCAAGTATTATTCTCTAGTTTCTCTTTGTGGCTGATCAGATTCACCAGGGTGGATGGGAGTTAAACATTCCGCGGCTGAATATCGTTCATTTTGACCCCTTATTAGGAATTTATATTAGGACGCAAATTGGAGCCGAGTTATGAAATCACATCCGTATATTTTTGAGTTGAAAAAATTTTAGACATTCAAAATATTGTTTTTATTTGAAAATATCACGAATTACATAATGCGTTTTGAATCTGAAAGCAAACCGGTCATATTACCTCCCACGCAATTAGTAATCTTATAAGGTTACTAATTGCGTGGGATGTAGACTACATCATGTAGCATGACCGGTTTGCTTTCAGTTTCAAAACACGTTATTTTAATATGCTTAATCTAATTGGTCTGCTTTCAACCCATTAATGTTATTTTCAAAAAAAAAACGTGCATTACTCATCCAATAATAACTTTTTTCAATTTCAAAAATACAGTTTTGTCAATTTTCATTGGTCGGGCTGTAATTCGTGCTCCAATGTGAACTTAAATTGATGAAGGGCATTCGGCTGCTTTTTCATCTCCTAGTGTGCACCCTAAAGATATCCACACAATTACACACAAAAGCGATTATTTCAACCGATCATGATTACATATGTTTATATGTAATTACACACAAGTACAATTGGCTTTTCATTACCGCATAAAATTGCTTCTTCAATTAAGTATAATATAAATACCGTTTGATACACTGGTGTCGCGCATTTCTGTTTTACTAGGGTGCCCGCGGTCGAAATCAACTCCCACCGTGGCCAATCTAGTTTAAGAAAACCCTGTTCAACTAATTTATATAATTTAACCATTTAGTGGCACACAGTGTCATCTGGTGAAATCCCCTATTAACCCCCTGATACCACGATGTCCCTTATTGGACGGATACATTAGGTTTTATTACTTTTGGTGGCATGAGGGGGTTAAATCATCTTTATTGGACAGTAAATTCCCATCCAGTTTCACCAACGAAAGCTTTCTTGATGTTATTTAAACAAATATATATTTATATTAAGTACAAAACCTATCACGGAATTCCAGCCAAATTTCCATCCGGCCTTAAATCCTACCCTATCACATGTTAAATGCGCCTGCAAGTTCAATCTGAACATTGCCCGATATTCAAAAACGCGATGTGTTAGGGTTTACTGTTTTTAACTCGCATGATGTCGCGCATTTTAACCATTGAGCCTTTTTTTATCTAGACATCAAAAATTATCGAATACCGAATGAGAGTGATTTAATTTTGTGGCAAACATTTTCCATTTTGTTCTTTTACAGTTTATAATAATTGAACCAAACGGGTTCAAAGAGACTATTTTTTTTTTTTGGTTAAAAAGCCTCTGTATGAATTTGTTTTTGTTGGACCGCGGAAGAACCTTAAAATGTAAAATCCAGTATTTTATTAAAACGCGTAGGTTAGATCATACATCTTAATAGTGATATGTAACCTCCTCCGTCCTCTTTATTTATATTAAGTAAGTCGTCTAAATTTGATTTGGTATCCCTTGTTATATATTTTGCATTAGACCACTATTTAAATTATTTGTTTAGATTAACGGTCACCTCGGAGTTAACGCAACATTCTTTTAAGTTATTAGAGTCAAATTTCCCTTTCCTCCATTTAAACCGCTAGCTGATATGTTAGAGTCATTTTGTAAATACCGGTGGCTTATTTTCCGCGTAGACATACAGTATTATGTTCATTGTAATTAAAAAGAGCTGTATCAAGTCTGAATACATTTAGACATCGGAAAATAGGTACAGTATGTTCTCGACAAGTTCGTAATTTCTAATTGATAGCTTTAACCGCTGCCGCCACCTTTTTTGGATTTAATACATCTTCCCAACCACGTCTTTTAGCTAATTAATTTAGCCCGAAAAAAAAAACTAACTCTCATTCTGGTTTCGATCATACCATGTAAAACCGCTTGTTAAATCACGCGATAAAATGTAATTAATCTAGAATTAATATTTAAATCAATCGCAAAATTAAAAAAAAAACGGGGAATTTTATTTATATATTTATATTTCCCCGTAGTAGTGCCCTATCCAAAGTGCGCGAAAATCATGTTTTTTCGTAGCCATCGTAACTGCAAAATATCTATTTGTTTGCTCAATTCTAAATGAATTGATTTCTGGATATGTTAACTCACATGCGTCAAGTTGCGTACGAATTTAAAATGTCCCATTAAAATTGTGGTTTTCCAAATGACGGGTTCTTTTTGGGAGAATCTTGAAAATATCTGAAATTGGAAATTGAAAAAAAAACTCACGGCTTATTCAAAAATCCATTCTACTTTATTATTTTTCTCCCAATTAGACCCTTCTCATTATTTTTCGTCGTAAATAATGTTTCAGCATTATAAATCACGATTGGGCAGCATTTCGATTCGTCTCGTAATTCGGCACAGTGTTCCCAACAGCCTGAATTTTTACCTCGAGAATCTGAAATTACGTTTTTGTTCCGAAATGAATTCTCCAAGTTGAAAAGTACAAGAATTATCTGACAGCAGTCTTCCGGTTTTACAAAACAGTGTTCTTGCCATTTTTTGGTCCAAAATTGACCAATGCCCCGAAAACCTAAAAACGCGTTCACATAGTTAATGGCCATCGATGTGCAAGTTCAGGTCCAAATTACGCTAAATATATAAAATATACTATTTTTGAGAACATTTTTGTAACTTTTAATCATTGTGACTTTGTTCTCGTTTTTTTTTTTGCGAAGTTTTACTTGATTTTTACGTCTTTTGTGGTGATTTTATCAATATTCACGAGGATAGAAAATCATTTTTTATTTTACAAAATACCTCCTATGACGCTTACAGGCATTTTGAACCACCTAAAGTTTGCTTGAGATTTGCACATGCCATCCATTTTGCGTAGGTTAAAATTTTCGAGTCTGTCAATGACATTTTTAATGGAATAATTTTTCCAGGCACAAAAAAATTTTCACCTTGAAGACCAAATAGAGATCATTTCTAATATTGTTATTAGAACATTTGATACATATCATCTACGTACACATGCTGCGCAGTTAACTCCCACTTTTGCAATTACCGCCGCGCTTGTTAACTGCCGTTTCAGGAAGCTGCGTATGGTGACAGTTAACTGCGCACTGCCAATGTATATTAAACATATAATATCGACATGGTTTTATTGGTATAAACTGAATAACAACTATATCTAATTTTATTACGCACTGATATGAATAAAGGCAATCATGAAGAAAGGCAAATAGATCGAACTTTGACTCGTTTTTCGTCATTTCAGGTATAATCCAAAGACTGATTAATTAGTCCACAATTGTTCGACCCGTTGACCTTTCTTCATCTACTAATTTATTCGTATTGCAAGTTCTTCAGTTTGAACCTTATAATAATTCAAACCGTGTTGTATCACACGTTGGTTGTTCCGGTTTCCCTAGGTTAACCCTTTTAAAGTGCGATTTTTACTTCAAAAGTAACCAGATTTTTACACCCTATATACCAATCTCATTTGGGAAAGTGTGTTCTTTACAAGTGACCGTGAGTATAAATGGAGTATTAGGTAAAACATCGCAAGAAAAAACTTTGTTCTCCTGTACAAATATTTCAAACAATTCAATCAGTTACTATTTAATTTGTATATTGCCTTTCTTACTTTAACTTAATAATAATTTTCACACTTTTTTTCGAAAGCCAATAGTACTTGCCTGGACGTTTTTGTCCCCCGTTGGATTGGACAGTACGCCGCGGATTCATTGAACTTTTTCGGCCTACTTTACCTGTTTTTTTTTTGTCACGTTTTTTTCTTTTTTTCCCTTTTTTAATATTTTGATGAGATATATTTATTTGCAGGAAAGGGACTGTAATTACATGCAGGAATTTAATAAATGACTTTTTGCTACTTTACAATGAGTTTTACTATTCTGCAAGGAACTGGATGAAACAAGCATTATGTCAAAGAAATCGGTGGGTCTCCGGAATGTCGAACAGGTAGACTGGTATTGATGAGACATTTTTCTCGATATTTCCTACGATAGCACGATGTTTTTAGTCCATAATGACCGCTTTTATCGTCAAAAAATTTGATTATCCTATCAGACAGGCTTTTTGATACGTACCGTTATTTGGAGACCGCGGCCGTTTGTTCGGCTACAAACAGCCAGTGTGGCAATTCTGCCTGATCGCCTGAATCGCCAATTCTATAAGGGGTGTTTAAAACACCGTGTTTTGTTTTGAGAGATTTGCGTTTAGTCGTAGACATAAAATGTGTATTAATATTTGCTTACTTATGCGAAACAAAATACAGTCCTTACTTCCATAAGGGACGCTACCAAAACCCGTACGTGGACATACTGTAAAATAAATTATGAAAATTAAGGGGGTTTGCGGTAAATATTCTCACGTGTTCCAGGAGTTCAAAAAATAACAATCCGACTGCGTCTGGCAACGCAAAATAAAATGAAGATATTTTTTGCTTTTCAAATTTTCTTGTGAAAACGTTTTCTCCAAAATACCACGTGCCGTGAATATTCAATTTTAACACACATTACCTCATTTATATACCTGCATTTTAACATAAATTTACCTCATTCGGACCATTTGTTCAGACAAAAACTTTTTTGCACTAGAAGGAGGAAACTGGTATTTCGGGGAGCTTTCAAAACATTTTTTGCCCATTTATACTTTCAATTGAACGCACACAAAAGTTTTAAGGAGGTTGGTGACCCTATTTTCCAAAAAAAAATAAGACCCCGAAAGTAAGTCATTTCTCTTCACACACACTACCAGTTATGTTGAAACTTAGCCTGTCAGCTCAGAAATGTTGACCAAACTATATAAACAAAAAATTCAAATTATTGGTCAACATACAGATCGTTACGGAAAATTAAACTTTTTTTTGCTACTAAAAACCATCCGTTAGAGGGCGTTGTATGTCGTTTGCCGTGATTGGCTCTTAGTAGGGAACTAGCTCTGGGTAGTATGAAAGACGAAAAAATTATCCAATAGGCGCGCGAGTATTGGACGCGCTTTCCAGAAACGGTTGTTATTGGCCCCAGGTCCTTGAGCCCTCAGACGCGCCCTGTAACGGATGGATTTTAGTAGCACAAAAAAAGTTCAATTTTCCGAAACGATCTGTATACGGCGCGCGCAAGTGGACCAAATTTTTTTTCTTAAGAAATGCTCCTTGGGTGCCGGGACTAAACTTGACGATTTTTGCTTTACATACAGATCGTTCCTGAAAATTGAACTTTTTTTTTGATACTAAAATCCATCCGTTAAAGGGCGCACGCGAGGGCTCAACAATGGCAAAGCAGCGCGTGTGTCACAGTTAAAATCTAGTCGAGGCCTCGGGGGTGCGAGAAGAAAAAAAAAGACGAAGAATGTTTAGCGTTAGCCCGCACGTCTCACGTTTTTGTGAATAGGCCAATCANATAAAGTATATTAATATTTTTTTAAGTTAACAGTCAGGGGTTTCATAATCCGTTAAAAACTCAAAAAAATATTTACTAGTTTTACTGCAATGATGAAATGAAATCAGCCCACATGTGGAGAGAACGGACCACACCGGTTACGCGTTTGGTAGTGGATCATGAGTCATGACAGTTAATTAGAAATAAATTTAATTGTGCAGGAGCCTTCTCTATACCAACCGGTTTTCTTCCTACCATTTTTGTCGGCACAGAATGATCCACCACCACCGCCGGACGTTTCCCAATCATATGCACCAATGCCGCCAGTATATCCTCCTCCCCCTCCATTACTACCACCAATACTATCCCCACCACCACCAAATGCGCAATCTGGGCCTCCTACCAACCCGTCGTTGAAACATTTGGCAGTCCCATCTGAACAGCTACCCAAAAATCCAGCACCGCTTCCTTTAATATTATGGCTCATGCAGAAGTTTGTATTTTTCATTCCATCACGTCCATTTCCATATTCCGCAGTTTGACCATGGCACCAATCGTTTTTATGTTTGCCGAAATCCCCTCCTGCGCCACCCGCAATAACTAACGGGTCAAATTGGCCATTTTTGTTTTTGACAACGAATGTCCCTCCAGCACCATGAAGCGAGCTCTGAGGAATTTGTCCAATGGCAACACTCAACTTTTCACCTTTGAAAAGCTTGAATTCACCGCTTATAATAGCACCAGCAGCAGTTTTCTCTGCATTTGTCGAACCGCGAGCAGTGATTTCATATATTCCTGTTTTTGGAACAGTGAAAACTTGAATTCCTGGCCTGTTGTCATTAACGTCAAAATTTTCTTTATTATTGGTCCAGTCATTGTCGTAGGCAGAACGACATTTTTCCAAAGTGGGACCTTTTGGACCTCTCATACCACAAGAGGTAAATTCAAAATCAAACTTAAATGCATTTTCAGCAGATGTTTTATCTTTTGCGACGTGAATTACCCTCTCACAAATCTCATTCCAGATCGAATCGTTATCGGCGGGTTTCATGTTTATTTCATGATAATAAGCAATTATAGCGACCAACAAATCAGGATATTCGCCTAACTTGGTGTCTTTAATGAAGCGGGCATAGATCTGAAAAGCACGGGTTTGGATTTCAGCGGCAGTTACTTTGGTAAAACAGTCATTGGAAAATTCGGAAACCTCATCGAGCTTTAGATGCATCAACGCCAAACCCAAATCGATTTTCGTCGTCGGAGATAAGTTTGGGAGGTGCGCTTTCAAAACTTCCATAACCGTTTTGACCATCAATAAAAGAGTTATGAATTTATGATCAGTTTAAAGTTAATTCATTGAAATTTATGATCTGAAAAAAAATATAAGTATGTGCCCTTAGAATACACGTACGTAAAAAACCGGTTTTTGTATGATTAGGAACCATATTATGGTTAAACCAAGTACGGAGCTAAAAAAATGTATATTTTGCGTTCGAAGACTGTTCTGTTAACGAAAAATATTATACAGTAAATTATTTTCCAACGAAATTTTTTTGTCAAACTAAGAAACACATTTTTTGGACTCCAGTTATAAAATCTTATAATTGTAAATTCTACAAATTGTACATTATGTAGACTTATTTTAAACCCAGTTTTTTATGCCGGGTACGGAGGGGTTTACACATGTAAAAAAATTCGAACTCTTTTCTTGATAGTGCAGGGGTACTCTTCTTTGTCCTCAACCTTGTCGAAAAATCCTAATCTTGTCAGAAATACCAAAAGCATCACAAGATGTTGCCATCCGAATACCTCCGTGTTCACTTCATGGATCATATCCAAGAAGATTTTTATTGTAGACTTGTCAAAATCTTTAAAATCCAGTTCCAGGGGTCCGGTTTTGTCCTTTTGATTTTTGTGGGCGTTTTCAATCGCTTTTTCAATAAATTTGGATTTATAGGCACAAACCAAAGCACCAGCAAACAAAGATCCATCATCGCACACGAACTTTAAATAGGCTTAATATTGATTGCGGGAGAGAATAACAATTAGTCCTATAAAGAAATTTTAGACCTAAAACCGGACAGGCGTTAGCGGAATTGGCGGAAATTTGATTTCTGAAAAAGCAGCCTTATAACGACTCATCTGGTGTATTGTATGTTACACCATCTACCTACGTGAGTTTACAAAACTTTACGTGAATTTTGTTAACTTACGTGAATTTAGACCTTTTTTCTAGATTTGTTCAAATTTCAAAATAAAACTTGATAATTTCCAATATGTTTGATATCGAGGATATCATATTTTACCATAAAAAATTTAGAAAATGACAAAAAACACTTGAGATTAATAGAGATTTTAAAAATTGTGGATTAGTCGTTTCAGCGGTATAGCCTAGCCTACCGTATAGCCTACCTTATGCATACCGTGCCAAGGTCTGTATTGTCAAAAATAAATGAATTTGTCAAGGATCTTTCCGGAAGTTCGATGCAAATTTCACCAAAAATCGTTTTTTTTCTTTTTCGCTCGGAAAATACTAACACCACCTTCGAAAGTACATCGTGGTGTACCACGTACGTACGTACATAAATAAAATATTTGGAAAAAAGGTGTTAATTTACATGAATTTTGTTAACTTACATGAATAATGCGTAGGCGGAAAAGTTGTCTCGAGCAGACTGTTAACTTACATGAATTTTGTTAACTCATGTGAACGTTGCTAACTTACATGGTGTTAACGTATGTAGGTAGATGGTGTATATACACGTAGAAATATTAATATACTATGTTACATAGTCTATGTAATATAATGATTTATAATCATTTGTGGAAATTAAACTTTTATTGCTGCCTAACATTTTTCAGCAAGTTAGTCATTCTTATTTTAAATATGGCTCAAAATATATACATTGTGAAGTCCTTACTATGGCCGCTTAATGGCAAATTGCGCAATAATATTACTATTATAGTACCTGTATACACCCTGTATGTTAAAAGTAGTTTGATATATCATGATATTGCATCAAAAATTGAGATCACCAAAACCAAACAATAAAATTACAACAAATTTAAGGGTGGTCTGCTCGATTTGTTTACAAACATGCATGAAAAATAAAACGTTATTGTGGACAAGGCATACATTCAATCAATTTGAAACTGCCATGTACACATTTTTCCAACCTTCGGCAATCATTTCCCATTTTTTCACGCACCATAACTATTGAGAGTGACCTTGAATCTGAGCCTGAACTTGTCACTTCCGGTTTCGTATAATTGCTACTTCTTTCGCACGGTTTGTTGGATCAATTTCGTTTTTTTTGGAAAAAGTGTGGAATTAAAAACTCTACAACATTGACAGAAAACATTTTCGATTTTTAATTTATTTTTTTTATTAGTGGAAAATTAGTGTTTTCCCCTATTTTAAACTAAAAAAAAAATAGTGATCCAAGAAAAAATCTAAAAATGTTTTCTGTCAACTTTGAAGCGAAGACCCTTCAGATTGTCAGAAAGAAAGAATCAATTAAATATCAGTTGCCGTATAAAAGAAGTAGTTGTTTAAGTAATTTTTGGACACCATTTTTTGAATAAAAATGATAATATATGGTGTTTTTAACATACAATACGTTTTTTGTTTTTCACAAAGTTAATTGTGTAGTTACTGCGAAGCCTTCTGGTCATTATTAACGTCAAAGTAACTGTAAAGAAATACGTAAACAAATTTTAGCAAAAACCACTAATGTGAACGATTTCGCATTTCACCAAATATTTTCAAAATTTGAAATGCTCAAAATTTCTAGAATTTTTTGGCGGAAATGAATTTTTTGCACTTGAACTCATTTATGATACATTTTAGGATTACCTGGACTAAACTATACGTATACACTACGGCAAAATAAAAAAATGATGTTTATTTGTAAACAAATCGAGCAGACCACCCTTAA
>SCLG01000012.1:880778-925609 GCA_004367875.1 Oikopleura albicans | reverse complement strand
AGTGTCCAGGAGCACAGTCTGTGCATTTTAACGTTTCTATCATATCATATGATTCATATGCAAGATTTTTTAAATTTTTCTTTTATTTTGCGCACAAAAAACGCAGAGTAGGGCTAGGTCGATTTGGAAATCATTTCATCTTCGTGCGTTTCTAGTGCTCCGTGGCTTTTCGCATATTTATTGCAAACTCTCCATGCTATTTTTAAATTAAAAAATATGCATACATAACAAGTTAGACTTTTTTCATTAATTTTTATCTATATCTTGATCAAGTACAAAAAATAATTTACACTATTTCTGCTATGAATAAAAGATAAAGCAAAAAAAATGATATCATCATTCTTCATGAAAGAGAAAAATGAAAAAAATGGCACAAAAAGACATTGTCGATTGAGAAAAAAATCGAGATTATAAAAGTTGTGGATCAAACGTCCGAAAAATCCTGTCGAAAATTGGTAATTTGATTGGGTATTGTTAAGTTCCGGGAATATTGTTAAGTTTAGTAGACAGTGCGTGGGCGGAAAAGTTGACGCGAGATGACTGTTAAGTTCCGGGCATTTTGTTAAGTTTAGGGGCATTAACTTCCGTAGACAGGCGGTGTATTCACATTTTTACGTTCTTACTCAAACCGTGACGATTTGAGTTTAAAGTATGAAATTATTTTGATATTTTACGCGTGAAATCAGATTCATCCAGTTTCATGTTATGATTATAATTTCATGCTTGCCAATCGGTAATCATTGTTTTATTTCTAAGTTGTAGCTTCTCTTTTTATGATTTTGCAGCCAGTATCTGCTGAAGTTACTGCAGTGCATTATATATAATATATAATTTATTGTTTTGAAAGTAAATTAAAAGTAGTTTTAATACGCTGATTGTAAAAAGAAATTTCAAAAAATTATAAAGCCCCATTCGCGAAATGTTTCAATTTTGTGACAGAAAGAAAACGAAAACAATTTTGATTTAATTATTTATTAACTTTTTTGAATTGCAAATTGAACTTAGATTTTTTTTAAGTGAGTTTCAACCAATGTACAGTTATATGATGTTGATTTAAACTAAAAGCGTGACCAAAATACCACGATCGATATTTCACCCTTTCTTGTCATGCATGAGAGTTAACTGAAGCTGGTCACAAAAATAGAGAAGAAAAGAAACAAAAATAATGAATAAAATATCATAGTTCGAAAAAGGGGGCATATTTTGCTCCAGGGTAACAAGAAAAAAGTTCGAACTCTGTTAATGATGATAAAAAGTGAAATAAATAAAAAAGATAGAATAAGGGCAAAACGTGTGTACCGGTGGGAATAAAATGTGTGATATTTGTTTACTATACATTTTGCTGGGATCTGGCGGGTTCAGCACCGGGACACTTCGACAAGAAAAAGTTCAGCTTTGCTATGCCCTTTCTTATACTGAATTATTAGATATCTATTTTTTGGGGTTTCCTCGAAATACACCAGTGCCACAAGGTCAACCGAATTTGTGATTTGTTAATAGTGTGAAACCTTACAATGAAAAGAAAATCACAATGGGATCTTTTTTTGTAAAACAGATATAAAATGTCATTTTGTCACAGAAATGTAAAAAAAAAATCCATAGATGGAACAGAATAAAAGTCAAAATGTTTCTGTTATACAGTAACTATTATGCTGTATAAATGACCAGTTAGCTGCGCACTTAAGTTAACATGAACAAAATGTTGTCTCAAGCGTTTCATAAATCTATGGCGGTGAGAGAATTTCGGAGGAAATTTTATGAGAACGACTTTTTTTTGAGAAAAAAAATTGTAGTTTTCACAAATTTGTTTGGTGAACATTTTGACTTTTTTTGTGTTACAGAATTTGAATGTTTTAAGCTCAAAATGAGAAGAATTATAAAACAACGGTACAATATATAGCGGTAGGGTATCTGTATGTAAACCTTACAACAAAATTACTAAAAAAATATTATGGGTATGTTTTTATTACTAACTTTTCAAAGTATCGTTATCAAGTATATTTAATGGTCTATGGTATCGTGTCTGGTTCTATCGAGTTCATACAGTCCTTACTCATTTATCGGACGATTGTTCATTTATCGGACGCTTTTTCGGTCGAACTGGGGCCATTCTAATCGAAAAATGAAATTTCATTTTTGTAAAAGTTTTTTTTTCGCAAGGGTTCTTTAACCGCCTGGCACCATTAATATGAGCGAATATCACCCTATTGTCACTTTTGGAACCCGCTGAATTTTAAAATTTCCGGATTAAAAAATCATATAATATATTTCAGTATAATATTTGAAAAATACATTCCTAGCGTTGCAACTGGCAATTTATTGCCACCAAATCGCTTAATGGTGCCAAAGGGTTAAGAGAAAACACAAATATTGACTTCAGAATAATATCCAAAATATGCCTTAAAACAAATAAACAAAAAAAGAAACATTTAACAGAGATAAAGAGGAATAAGCGGGATAACAGCTACCTACGCTCGGTTAAGAGTTAAATTTACACGCTCTCAAGCGCCGTCAAAGAGTTATGTCCTTAATCAGGATTTTTAGTATTTTATTTTATGCTAAATATGCAATAAATGCTGCTTAAAATTTAGGTCTTCTAAATGGAAAAAAAATAAATTAAATAGAAAACATACTACTCGTGTCAATAGTAGAAAATCAGGAGTGGTAAATTTGAGACGACCGAGTGTATTTTTGCAGATAAATTTTTGGTAAAAAGCTGCCTATTCAAGGCCCTTAGAATTTACGTAGACAAAAATTCCATCTAAAAAATTCCATTAAGATGTTTTAGAGCGTCAAGTAATAGGTCAATTATAAATAAATTGTTGTATTAACCCTTCGGGGAAAAATAACCGGATACCAATTTATTTTTACAGTCGGCGATAATTATATGCGTCATATTATGACCCCTATGTAATATGACCCCTATATAGTATGACCCATATCTATTCTACGGAGTTAATTATGTGACATTACAATTTTTCAATTAATTTAGCAGTAACCATTTGCCATATTTAAGTAGTACATGAATATCTTAAAAAAGATTGCTATCAGTTATTTAAAGCAGTTAATTTCACGTTCAACGTCTGACAAAAAAAAATATTGACATTTCAGTTTATATAAACGTTTTGAACATTTAGAATCTGAATAGTTTTTAAATAGAACAAGCGATAAAAGTGGCCTTAGAAACGATTTTTAACGGGCAAAAATGTGCCTCGTTTCTGAAATTTCTGACATTATTCCGATTTTCCGGGACCTTCACCCAATTAAGACCAAACATATTTTAGAACCAAAACAAAGTAAAAATTGTAAATCAAATCGGAAATAGCTTCATTTCGTAAGTAGCTTGAACCGGAAGTAAATAGCCGGCTCACGACGTTAATTATAACCGACAATTTGTGCCACCAAAAATCGAAGTTTGTGTTCTTTAAAGCGGGTCACTTTTGTTTTGTTTTTATACGGAATTGACACACCTCCAAATTTGAGCCACTAGTAGTCAATAATGAGCCATTATACAAAGTAACTGATTTTTAGTCGTTGGATTTAACGTTAACGGGAATGTAACGTAATAGATATGTTTAATCGGCTGTAAAGAAGTTGAATTAGACTTTATAAAAGTGTACTAATTTGGAGGCGAGGTCTATTCGGTTTAAGATACCCCATTCCTGTACTTGAGATAAGGTTGACTCGCGAACTTGGCTCGCCAGTTATTTTCATCTCAATTTCAGCTCCTAACCAACTTTAACGTTTAACTTGTGATCAAAAATCATAATTTTAAAGTGGATTTTATCACACTAGAAATAGGGAAGTGTTAAAAGCAAACTTCCGTAAAAATTACGATTCATAATATGCACTTAAGTTTAAGGTTATCATCAAAAACAAATAGTTCTCCAATATTCCGAAAATATTTTAGGTCTGAAGAGTTTAATTAAAAGTACAAGTTGTAGCCCACAACCTTAGTTGAAAAAATACATTATGACCTTAGGGCCGCGACAATCCCTGACCTTATAATCCCGTTTAAATGTATCACTTAAATATAACCCATTCTATTTTTGTACGGAAATAATTAATTCATTGAGTTCATTGAATATAATAATTTCTTACCCCAGTAATTCCGGTTAAAATCCAGTTAGTATTATGTTTTCCCCTAGATATAAATTGCGCAACTTGTCCGTTTTGTCGTTGTTTTTTTTTTGGTCAGGAAGGTTTGGAAATGTTAAACCTTATGGTTGCTCTACCAAGACTTGAAGAAGCGTATTTCTAATGCAAATTTGGAAATGAACACAGTGACTAAGCTCGTTCAACTTCGCTCGAAACGATAACTAGAATCAGTTACTCAGCGCTTTAGCTGAGTACTACTCGACTACTAAAATTATAAAAATTATGAAAAATATACCACATAACCCGTTGTGTTAATACCATCAAACGTGAAAAACTGTTAACATAATAGAATTTTTCAACATAATGGGTTCATCCAATCCCAAAAAGTGTTAACATAACGGGTTATATGGTGTAATTGACTCAGCATTTTTTTAGTCAAATTCAAAGCTGTTCTTTAAGTAAGTTCCAAATAGTGGAAACTTAACACAAACGTGAAAATCGACAAAAGGGGACAAATATATATTTTCCAATAATTGAAAATCTACCGCAAAAACTGAACCAAAAAAAAATGTAAAAAAGTAATACTTCCAAAGTATATCTTTCGAAAAACGCATAAAATAACCAACCGGTATTGACCAAAAATATGCAACTTTAACTATTAAGTTACGTTGAACCTAACCGTAAACTAGCGTAAGTGAATGAGACTGTAGCTTTGTTCGGCAACATTATTTATTCTTCTAAAAAAATTTAAGGTTTCTGGGAATTTTTTAATCCTATTTTTTGATTATCTGCATGTAGTTAAGACTATTCGGAAAAAAGTACCTTAAATCTGAAAAAGACTGTTTTTCAAAAATATAAATAAAACAATCATTAAAGACTATAGACACATGAATATTTTTTTTTTCTTTCATTGAGAAAAAAAAATAACTTTTTTCTTCCAGCTTGAGGAAATGTTTGTTGTTTTTTTGTCAAGCCTTGAGGAATAGTTGATAGATAGAACTTTTTTGAAAAAAAAAAACAATTGTTGAAAATTAGATTATATAAAAAACTGACTATTATAAGTTCGGATATGCATCCGAGGACACTTACCTGTTATTGCAATAGCAATAACGTAGTTCTCAAAAAGTACCTGAGTACGTATCGCAAAGGGTTCATAACTTAACGTCCTTAGAGCTCGACCTGGCTTTTGTGGCTTCCGAAAACCTGCTTGACTTACCAGAAAGCTAAGCCAAGACAAAGTAGTAAAAATTAAAATTTTGCCGACAGCTTACTGAAAGTGTTAACATAACTGATCAGAGGGTATATAAGCATATATAAATGTATATTTATCTGATCTCATCATCGTGGATATTGAACTGTTTACGTTTTCTCCAGGATTTTTTCCGTAGGATTTTCGGGCGGGTTTTGGGTCGGGTGGGTGATTATATGGTCAGTTTGACTATTATTCGACAGGGAGTCGACGTCGAGGAAGGCAGTGTCGTCGGGTTCAAAATTGATTTTCTCGTCGGCCGTACAGAAGGCCATCTCAATCGAGTAGTAAATGCTCCAGAAGACGAACAGGCCCGACATCAGGGCCAGCAGCTTGAGGGTGCGATCCGAAATAGCATTTGTAATGTCAAAGACGAGATCCTCGCCGGGCGGACAGTGGAGTGTAAAATTCGCGTTCGGATCCAGCCACTTGCCCGAGTAGCTTTCTTCGACCTTTTCGCGCCGTTCGCGAATGTCAATAGGGCGCCACGCCGAGCCAAACAAGGTTAACTTCCAGTATCGAAGTAAACCGTGCTCCTCATTGCCCCGATCCCGCACAATCAAATAAAAACTGCCGACGGGTGACTCGCCCCAGCACCGCACCGTCGAGAATGTCCAATCCTTAAAGCCCAAATCGGAATCGTCCTTGTCGCGATTTGGGCCGACGAGGGACTCGGTGCCGGATGGGCACACAATGGTGACCTCAATATCACCCCGCCGTTTATGCTCAATAGTCAGGGTCACCTGTACATGCTCGAGAGTGTTGAGCTTGTGCAACTCGGCATCCCGCTGCGAGACGACGGCCGGTAGACTCAGTACATCCGCGCCAATCTTTATCTTTTCATTGTAACCAATGGTGGGTGGCGAGAAGGAGGTGAGCATGGGTGTCGTCTCCCAAATCTTGGCCGCGTTGACCAGCCGCCACGCGTCCAATAAACCGAAACCGTACTGGGCCGAGTGATGCAGGCCGGCCTTGTTAACAATCCATGAGCGCGCATTGCGCGGCTTCCCCGACCCCTTCGTATGCCGCGCAGTGAAAACGATAATGTGCTGGACGTCACGCCACGTCAAACAGGGTCGAACCTGGAATAGTTTGTTAATTCATGCAAAACACATTTTCAAAACAATTTTGTTAAATGGTTTTTAGTTGCTTTAGATTTGGCGGTGTTCCACTTATTAACTCAAAAATGTGTAAAAGCCATAAATACGCGTTGATTTAATTATAAAATTATAGACACTGAAAAACACTTTTGATGCGATTTTTAAGAATGTTATTTAACTTAAAATTAAAAAAAAAGACGGTTAGAAACTTAAGTTTAAAATTTTACCTTAAAATATAAATTTTTTGTTGATAAAAACAGAAGCACATTTATTTCTTGAACAATATTACATATTATTTAAAGTAATTAAATTAATAACTTTTAATAGCTTAAAATTTTAATCAATTTAACTCGTCCACGCTAAATGTGGCACAACTTGCCACATTTTTTTTCATGTCAATATATTAACCTGCTAGCACTGACCGATTTTCATACAAAAACGCCCGTTTCCTCACAAATTTATTCTTTTTCCTTTTCAATTATGAATCAAAAATCTGAGTTGTTTATTTTTTTCAGGGTTAGCGCAAGACTGTGAGCGCCTCGCACATGCGTTTATATTCTGTAATAGGAATCGACGATTTGCGTCGTTTTTTTTTTTGTTCTTTTTTTACCGAAAATATTGTTTTTAACTACATTGTTTGTTTACATATTTATATTGTTTGTTTTTTTGGTTATTTTCGTCACCAATGGTGTGTCTCAGAACAGGTGAAAAACAGCGGGAAATTATCAAAAATAAAGGCGCGCACTAAATCAAACATGAATGGATATTCGCTTGACCGAATATAACGATCAAAAATCTAGTTTGATTGCTGAATAATTAGTGCTTCAAACACAAAAAAAATTATTCCAATATGATTTTGCTGTCGCCCACAGTTGCAAGTTGAAAATGTGGCAAGTTGTGCCACATTTAGCGTGGACGGGGTACGAATTAGGCTCAACGTGGCCGAGTTAAGAGCTTGAAAAATAAATCGGTTTCCGGTTTTGAACATTAGGTAATCGTCTCCCCAACTAATTAGTATTCTTTTTTGTCAAAGGCTTGTTTTGGTAAATATCTTTCTGGTGGTTTCTTGTTGTTATGCGGGAAATAACTCAGACTTCGCCCCAGAGCATTTCCTCTAATCAACCTAATTAGTGACCTTTCAATACGTTTTCAGAGCGAACAACCGTGACCAATCAAAAACAATGGTCTCTCCTCCCACAACCGGACAACGACATTGTCAGGTTCAAATGATGACGCAAACTTTCGGATAATACTTGCGCCCAAAACTAGAGCCAAATCTTCGACCAAATTACATTTTTACATACACATGTACAGGATAACGCTTAATGCGTGCATTTTATTATAATAACTATATACAAATTCCTGTATGTATAAAAAGGGGGTGTCAAATTATGAAATAGTTTATAGGTTTTGAGCATAGACCGCTAATGATACGCCCCTTTGCCTTTTAATTTTGATCAGAAAAAGTTTAAGAACAAAAAGTAAATGAAAACAAATGTTTAAAATAAAATTTCCTAAAAAGTGACACTTTTAGGCTAAATGTTTTACTTAGTAATAAAATTCAGGCTTTAATTGAAGGAGTTAACATTTCTTTCGCCTTAATTTAAAATTCTCGCCTAAATTTAAAGCTTTTAATATAATAGGGTCTCCTATTATTCCAATAAATTCCAATGACTTCATTTATATACAAAAATGACCATTAAAAAGTTTTTCATTTAAACTTTTTATACTTAAACTTTCAAGTGCGTGAGTTATTTTCGAACGGACGAACAGAATATAACACTTATTTAACTTTGCAAAAAGTTGAATATTTACTCAGGAGCTTGTTTTCACATACCACGGCAATGGCTCCGAAGTTTTTTTTTTGCATTTTGTTTTAGATTTAAGTCGCCTGTTTTCACAGAATTACAGTGAAATAACGTTCGAAAAAGGGACATTTTAAAATACATTAACCAGCTTCATTTCTTTAAAAAATTATCTTTTTTGTCTCTTTGGTAACGTGGTTTAAACCAAAGTCTCCTCGGAAATTCTGATTATCTGAGCTATCCGAGTTTCGACCTTATTTTTCAACGAATTGCACCAAATTTCAGCAAATCATCGAAGGGCGCTGTATGCCGAATTCGGTCCAAGAATATTTTTTGTCAAAAGTTCGTTTCATTTTTCTCTCAAAAAAAAAAATAATGTTGCTCAAAATATAATAAGGTCAAATAAAACTTAATGTAAAAATGCCTTGAAAAAAACTTACTTGACTTTATAGCGGTCAAAATGTCAGACCTTATAAATTATAAACCACCACTCATGCTGTACTTGATTGAATATTAATTGTACTAAAATATTTTCTTTGCAAATTATTTCATAAACAAATTATTGTTTATCGGTCAAATTATCTGAGACTTTGAGCCACAAATTGTGTCAAGTCCAATTCCGGGACAAAAAATGTACTTTGAGTCAAAATCGCAAAGCGTCCCGGAAGTAGATCACCCCATGCTTAATTATTTTCGTAATTTTAATAATCCCGTACGGGACGATTATCTGATTTGTTTAGGGAAACACGAAATGTTCCTGGACATACGTGTATTTATACTGTTCTATGGTAAAACTTTCATTCATACATTTTACTTTTCGATTTATTTTCTGAACTTCGCTTGATATTTTTAACAAAGTATTTTTTTAATGTATAAATGTCTAACCGTCTGTACAGTCGACTGCAGTCTGTCTAAACTATCAAATGATCGAATCAAATTAACACGTTAAAATTCAAATCACATTTTTCTAATTTAGTAAAAAAATATACCCAACGAGCGGTACCAAGTTAACTGACGAATGAAGTAAAATGATTTGTAGTCGGAATAATAAATTAAATTTGGATGGTTTATTTTCATTTCAAATTGAACTCTGTCGCACCTGGTTCAAATATCTCATCAAAAGTTATGGTCAAAAGATAGAGTGTTCGATTTTGTTAACTCTCAAGAGCAAAATCTGCGTTATTGTGACGCCCTTTTCAAAATACCATTATATTCATCTTTTAACCTCGATGCACCGCAGATACATAAATTTGGCCGACAAAGGTTGCCATGACGGCTAAATGTGGAAATTTTGTCAAAATGTAATAGGATATTCTGAAAATAAAGCGGTCATAATTACAAAACTGACTTAATATTTGATCTACGATAATCTAGTGATAAATGACTACCGAAGCCGTTGTTGCTACACAAAATGCGCCAGTCCAACTGAATAACGTTGGACAGTTCTCGGTGCATCGGAGTTAAAGAGGGGACTTAGGCATTCTTTACCAATTTGTCTCGCCGGAAGATGTTGCAGATCTTTAGAATTTAAATTTCATGGAATACCTATCTTTATATAGTATCATATAGACTATATGATATAAGTTTAAGCGTTTAAGCGTATACCGTTTAAGCGTACATTAGAGTTATCATTCCAAAAAGCGTACCTGTAACATAAGTGCCACCATGCCGGCGGCGAGTGGGGTCGCGGCAGAGGTTCCGGTATGGCTACTGGTGCATCCATGTGTGCTAGAGCGGCCCATCGTCCAATCGGTGGTGACGATTTTTCGGGTGTCGCGCCCTTGCGGATTACCCGAGCTAAATGTCGAGGCCAACATTGACGCGCACTCCTCCGCATAGTAAGGCATGTCGCCGCGCTCGTCAACCGCGCCAATCGTAATCGTATAAATTGAATTGGCATAACCGTCAAAGTTGCAATTGTCGCCTTCGGCTCCACCGTTGCCGGAAGCGACGATATAAATTGAACCGAAACCGTGGCGACCAGCGCTCACACCGTGAATTAGGGCGGCTTGAGCGAGTGGGTGTGGGCCGTCCAGCGTTTTAGCGTCATCCTCCGGGCCCCAAGAGCACGAGTAGATGTCGTTAATCTCCAGATGTTTGTTGAAGGCCGTCGCCTCCATCGAATCCGTGATTGGGCCGTCGAGCACCCGAATGCCAGAAAACTTGGCGCCAAAGGCAACACCTACCCCGCATACATCATTGGGTACGGCGGCAATTTCGCCTGCACATCGGGTACCATGTTTGTTCTCTTCACGCTCATCATACATAGGCATAGGATCATTGTCGTTTGAGTTGAGGTCAAAGCTGCCTTCCTTGCAGTAATTGGCCTCGAGGTCGGGATGATTCCACTGAACGCCATCGTCCACTACGGCCACAACCACACCTTTCCCGGTAACGTTTAACGCCCAAACGCCTGTTACATTACAATCCTTGCCGGGGTATAAATCGTTTAATAGGTGCCACTGGTTTTTAAATTCCGGGTCCATGAATTTCAATTTTGGTTTTGAAGTCTCGTCTTTTATAAGGATTTTGTTTCGGTCTAGCTGTCAGATACAAAATGTATCAGATACAAAATGTGTATCAGATACAAAATGTGTATAAAAGTTTTAAAATATATATTATATATATAATATACGGGGTGTCCAGCCTAGACTGTTACATTTTAGGCTTACATAAAGCAGCAAACATGTAACAGTCTAGGTTGGACACCTTGTATATAATATACACGTGAATGTTCCAGCCAAAACGACATGCCGCCTGCCTGTTAACGGCGCACCCTGAGCGGACCAGCGCAGACTTTCGTGGTAATGTCAAAATTGCGTTGGCAATATATGGTCGTAAATATGTTTACTAGTACAGTATTTATCGTTCGTTGCAATTCTCCGTAGCTCATTCCAGCGAGAATTTCCGGATTTAGGATTAAAACTTTAAAATCGGGAAAATGCCGAGTCTGGCGGGTTGAGTAAAATAAGACCGAAATCTAAATCCATTCCTAATCGTCGGCCTAATTTATTAAAATTATTTTCATTTCGTTTTGCGCGTTGATGAAATGGATCGTCGAAGAATTGATTATCATTTGTCAAATGCTCGTGAATGTCAAATTTCTTTCGGCCAGGAAGTCGCTCAGCTCGATGAAATCGCTCACCATCTGTATCGCGCTGCGAAAAAAAGTACATTAAATTAGTTATGGCAATATGGCGGAATTCTAGCGACTGTAACTCGTGCACACCAGATGACACAGAGTTTTTAAATTTTAAATAAACTTTTGACTTTTAAATTTCAAGCTGATTGAAATTTGAACTTGCAACTGGATGGTCATGCCGTTTACACGTTTTGAAGTGTAAGTCTGCTATTGGTGTTCAGTAAAATTGAAAGAAAAAAATATGGAAACAAATCAACCTAGTTTTTTTTTGTGTTTAAAAATCTACAGCAGTACCCTTTTTGACAAGGGGACCTTGTATAGAAAAAACAAACAAACAAAAATTGATGAACACTGTGCGGCGAGAATTATGACCTTGATCTATGTAATATTGGGTTACCAAGTCATTCATTCCAAAAATACAGATTTTTGGACCTTTAACGGAAATCCAAACAACTAGTACCGAATCTCCGTAATAAATAAGCGCCAACCGTTTTTATTTTTCTAGGAGGCTTTCTGCATATTTGTATGGCTCGTGTTCTCCCACGTACGTTAACTCATACAAGGATACCTCATAAAATTTGGACGCCTTTCTCAATTTAGAGAGAATCTTAATTTTTTTGATTAAAAGGCCTGTGGAGGAAGCGGAGAATATCTCAGAACATGTGGTTTATATCATACATCTTAATACAGCATACATATGTTACGTAATAAATCCTCCACAGGCTAGCTCCATATTGAGAAAATCGTCAAAATTTTACGAGGTATCCTTGTATGAGTTAACGTACGAATATTTATTCTACTTGTCGCCCGATAACCCTGATTGGGCCTTTTTTCCATATTAATCGGACTTCGGTATGTTAGGTAGAACTTATCTAGCGGAATATGATATGGGTTTCAGAAATTCTGAATTATTATAGAAAACAAAATTGAGTTATACGGTATAACTTATACCTGAAAATATAGTATCAACATAATGAAAAATAATGAGTCATCTGTCATGACAAAAACTACACCGTGTCAAGATATGAATTAACCAACTGTAACAATTTTATTTAAAAAATATAGAAGAAAATGATGAGGAATTAGGTATGAACTCCCTAAAATCACGTGCGGAACCGAATACCGCATCGATGCAAAATACACTTGTACTGAATTGGCGATTTGTGGTAGATAAGGACCAAGTGAAATGCAATCGTGGTATACAACTCGAAATCTGGGGCGCATCTTGGTATGGATTAGTGGCCAAATGGCACAGAACAATTCAATTCTAATCAAATTTCCCCGCTGTGCAGAGTTAACATAGAAAAACAAAATACTTCTTCAAAAATTCCTTATTATTCCTGGGTCACACCTATACTTTCATACACAATTCTGGACCAAGGAGAAAAATGGACATCGAATGTGTCATATTATACTTAGCGTTTCACATGGAATCCCGCCGTTTCGTCTTTCGTATTTTCTAGATGAGGAGATTGTAGTTTTTCTGCACAAAAAAAACTATTTTTTTTTCTGAAAATAACATGTTTGTTCCAATTTGTTACTTGAGAACACGAAATTTGAGAAAAATGAACGATGGCATAAGTTCTTGACTACGAAATGACTATCACGATGAAAAATGCTCTCTAGTGTGAGAAAGTGTCTCTTTGTTATAAATGACGGGAATTCAGATGAAACGCCGAGTTATATATTATAGTAATATAAGAGATACAATCGAAAGGTTACTCAGGTTGTTGTTGGACTTCTATAAATAAAAACCTTTGAAAATTACCATTTCTTAAAATTTTTTTTCTATGTCACAATCGAATAAGCTAATCCGCAGCCTCGGTTAACCGTGGTTACGTCTGGCTGGCGACACAAGGAGTTAAACTTAGTATATATATAACTGGTGCTACTTACTTTCACTCCCCGCGGGACAAATTGCCTTTTCTGGCGGTTGAGGAGAACTTGTGGGGAATAATACTCGACGTGGGGATGTCGCCGTAGACGTTGTTCAAGTTGGGTCTCTGACTCGGGCACATCTGTCTCGACCTCATCTGGCTTACGCGTAAAAAGGTAATGACCAAACAGCTCGCCCACCTGTCCGTGATTAAGTAGGTTATGTTCTTCGGCGATTTGGTTGGCCAGGCCGTCGAGCCAATCACGTGATTTATTTAGTGGGTTTGTTTTTAGCTTGACGGCCCATTGCGACGTATTTCCATTATTGTGTAGGCCCTTTTTATACGACGCCGGACTGTAATTAAATAACGCATGTGAAGGTTGAGCGAGGAGTGCGAGATAGAGCCATAAGTGTCGAAGTTGCATTGATTTCGACACGCTGCGTGATTTCGACACTTTTTGAATTTGGTTATGGCAATTGCAACAACACACGCTCCTAATTTCTTCCACTTCCATCGTATTCAATTGAATTGGTTTTTTTGAATCTACATTTCTGTCATTGCCGTCGGCGCGGAGTTAACGACTTTCAGAGTCGTTATTTATTGTTTGACACACCCTACGAATATTTTGTTAATTGTGGTTTATTAAAAAAAGTGGGAAATAAGGATGTGCGCAAAAACACAAAACGATTGGTGCACATTGGTGGTTAATAGCTCTTATATAAATGTTATAAGGTTTTTCCGCGTTGAAAATGAACCACTTCTCTGAAGAGATCTTCCCACTTAATCTTTGATTTATTCTTTCATTTCTCTTAAGACAAATGGTAAAACGAAACACAATTCAGTTAACTGGTTCATTTTCAACGCGGAATAATCTTATGTCAAACTGATTTTTTTTTTGCCCTGAATTTTCACGAAAAAATTGAATGCTCAGTTTTACGCATTGTTAAAACTGTCATTAAATGGGTCACCCTGTTTATGCGTTATGCTTATTATTTACAGTCTAGTAACCTAGTTTTATTTTTTTTCCTTTCGATCTTTCACAAATTTGATTATTGTGGTGTTTCTGTTTTTTTTTATTTCTTACCACATAAGTTAATACCATGGTTCGAGAAAGAAATAAGCGTTCACAAAGTTTCAATTTGAGAATTTTCTGCTTCTCGACATTAACTGTTTTCATTAATACTCGTGTCTATTTTTTAAACACTGTACGTTTGACCCAAAAAAACTTGGCTGTTTGCGTTGCTTTTACAAAATTTTAACAGTGTATCGTCAAAATCGAATAAGAAAATAATGGCTGTCCAGCAATGGAAAAATTAAATTCATTTTGGTAACTTGACTTAGTTTTCGATGATAAAAGGTTAACTTGTATATGATATTAGCCCATTATGTGATAATTACTTTTTTGGCGCAAATAGCGGCCGTTATGGCATAAACGCCCGTTTTGGAAGCACCCTCTATGAAAGTAAGGACTGTATTTGTTTAATATAAAATTTGTACAGAGACTTTTATTTAATACCAGAAGTGTGGTATGATAACGTGAGAGGGAAAGAATTGTGAAAAACGTTTCTCCTTGATAAAGCAAATATTTTTATTAGAAATTCTATTAAAAAGTTAAATCCTTAAGGCTCTGTGAAGTGTTTGAAAAATATTATTTTAGGTTAATCTCAAACGCCAACCGCACTTTCACACAACCTTGTGTTTGGTTCGAAACAAAATGTATAAAATCCAAAGGCATAAATCAACATTTTCCATGTCACAAAAAAGGGTAAACAACAAGAATTTTCACGTACAGCCCTTACTCCAAAAAAGGTAAAAATGTTTATCTTAAAAATATCCAATTTAGTGCTTCAATCTTGCTGTTATAATGACGATCAATTTGTAATTAAGTTGGGAATATTTTATTTTCAATTTACATTTTGATTTAGATCGATTTTTAGGCGTGTAGTCTCATTCTAAATCAAACTAAATTTCACAGTTAATTCGTCCGGTTTACAATAACGAGCAATTAGAGCTTAGTAAATTTCTTCCCATTTAAATTAACCTAGGGTTGGTCGGCCCTAATAGACACGGCGACCTGTTTCGTCGATTTAAGGAACACTCATATGTTATGTTGTCACCCAAAGATTTTTTTACGTTTTTAAGCTAATTTTCCGGTAGTACCTAGCTTTGAAGATAATGTGCAACATAAGACGCATATGGTCCAATTTGATGATTTTCAAACAATTTCAATTTTCAACCGCGTGGTTAACCACTTACGCGATCCGCCGCGTCTTAGTTTTTAGTACCATTAAGGGTGGTCTGCTCGATTTGTTTACAAACATGCATGAAAAATAAAACGTTAGTGTGGACAAGGCATACATTCAATCAATTTGAAAATGCCATGTACACATTTTTCCAACCTTCGGCAATCATTTCCCATCTTTTCACGCACCATAACTATTGACAGTGACCTTGAACTCGAGCCTGAACTTGGCACTTCCGGTTTCTCATTCGGTTTNTATTTCTATTTTCAATTTAAATTTTGATTTAGATCGATTTTTAGGCGTGTAGTCTGATTCTAACTAAATTTCACAGTTAATTCGTCCGGTTTACAATAACGAGCAATTAGAGCTTAGTAAATTTCTTCCCATTTAAATTAACCTAGGGTTGGTCGGCCCTAATTGACACGGCCATCTGTTTCGTCGATTTAGGGAACACCCATACGCTGTTATGTTGTCACACACATTTTTTTTACGGTTTTAAGCTAATTTTCCGGTAGTACCTATCTTTGAAGATAATGTGCAACATAAAGACGCATAGGGCCCAATTTGATTACTTTCAAACAATTTCAATTTTCAACCGCGTGGTTAACCACTTGCGCGATCCGCCGCGTCTTAGTTTTTAGTACCATTAAATCGGCTTTGATTATGTCGTTTCAGAAATTATAAGGAAAATTTGGACGCAGATTGGCGTCAAATTCAAAACGTAGAAAAACCGTTATTTCAGTTTTTCTCGGTTAACTTTTAACCGGTTGACAATAGACATTTCAAAGATTCACCACGGTATGCGCTGTAGCAGTTAACTATATGTATATTAAAATCAATCAATTTGAAGTACTTCTAAAATTGGGTCAAAATCTCAGGTGGCTGTCTTAGTGATACTGGTAAATTTCGGGACAATAGCAACACTTTT
The DNA here is from genome assembly GCA_004367875.1 of Oikopleura albicans. Classification (NCBI taxonomy): domain Eukaryota; kingdom Metazoa; phylum Chordata; class Appendicularia; order Copelata; family Oikopleuridae; genus Oikopleura; species Oikopleura albicans. The sequence goes on along the minus strand of SCLG01000012.1, from coordinate 909,167 downwards.
TTTCACAATTTCGCTAAATAGTTTATAAAAGGAGCTTATAATTCCGGTATACCGCGAAAGACAAAACAAACATGACAAAAAAAAACCAGACAACATTAACCTTTTCCAACTTCACTAGTCTATGGCGCGAATTATAACTTAGAAAAAATGTTTAATTGCAGAATAATTATGTTTTGACATGGTTGAAAAAAAAACTCTAGTGAGACATTAGGGCGAGTTAAACATGAAAAACGCCTTTTTTATTTTTTGGCATTAAATCAATTAAAATCGCCAAACTAAACCGTCCCAAGATTTTTTTGTTGTCTCTGTTAATTAATTATTTATCAGAAGATTCCTAAAATGTTTTACAATTTGAAAGCAAAAAATATTCTCAACAAATGCATTAAAAAGCTCTAAAAATAAAATTTAAACGTAAAAATGCGTTCAATGACAAAATAAATGAGCTTGACGCTTTTTTTTTTGAACTAAAAAGTTCATCAAGCGATCAGGCATACGAACAAGAATTTGTTAAACTATCTAAGAAGAGCATAAGACCTTAATGCAAAAATACCACAAGACCTTATGACGGAGCATCTCGGACCTTATAACCAACCCCTGTAAGTAATACAACCCCTGTAGGTAATCATGGTCATGATTCAAATAGTGCGATTATTTTACGACTCTGGTCAAAATAATTGTGCCAAACGTATAACACCTCCATAGCCAGTGAAAAAACCCAATCACGTCTCTGATGGAATTTTTTTTAATTCAGAAGGACAAACGACATATAAAAGTCCGAATAAATAATCAGATTTCTCCATAGAACTCAAAGTGACCTTGAACAAAAACAATATTTGAAAAAGTCTAAATATTTTGTTAAATAATATTATGAGTTATTTAGCTCCCAAACATCGTTCCAAGTCGAATATATTTTATCCCTCAAAAATGAGATGTTCCAGAAAGAAACTGAAATATAAAAGTTAGGCACGTAAGAGTCTGATATTTCCAATAGTATTTTTTGATACCCTATATTTACGATCTATGAATAAAACATTTCGGTTATGGAATCTGGCGTATTTTTCAGTTGTGCTACACCCTCTGTGGTAATATCTTACAACTTTCGGGTCCCGCGTGGTTAAAACTCATATGCAGTCTTATTTTTCAGACAGAAAACAAAAAAATTCTCATTTGTCTGCTAGACATAATATAACTTGTTTTATTTGTGGTTATTATTTCGTAATTATGTTTTGACCGTCTCAAACGCTTACTTTTTTTTCTCAATAATTGATATTTTCTAAAATCAGGTGTTTATTATCACTCCCCTCACCAACAGCGCCACATTGTGTCGATTTTGAGAAAATGTGTGCCCGTTGTCCTGATTTATCATGATCCTGTGAAAGGTTTTGCGTTTTTTGCACTTTATTTTGTCTTGTCAAAGTTTAATTTATAGTTAGTGAAAATTTGGTCAGACCCATCGTTACTACCATCGTGACGCACCATTTCTCCAACTAAACACCCTACTTATCAATACTTTGTAATTCTTAGTTTTTTGTTATATTTTTTAAGTTGCTAGATTAAGAAAATCCTTTTATTGGAGTTTTACTCGGTCAAAAAGTTGGTTAACACAATTTATTTTAAAAGTTTGCTAAAAAAATATCGAAAATCATCTTACATTTGCATATTTTTTCTTTGTCGACCCTGTTTGAAAACTTTGTATGTTTTTTTTTTCTTTATATTTCTCTAAATCGTCGTATGTTTTTTTTATGCAAAATAAATTTTACAAACAACTGAATTCACTGAAACAATTCAAAACGCTATTTGTTGGGTATAAAATAGAATAAAATGTTTCAAGTTCAACAATGAGACCATCGGTTAATATAATACATTTCAAGAACAACCAAAAATTCATTCAACAATGATATTTGTACAATTGTAAGTCAGTGTGAGCGCGCTTTATCCCGACAACTTTATTGACCCTGCACTATTTGGGTCAGATTACACCATTGAACCAGTTATCTTAACAACTGGGCTGCTTTAAAAATTAGGTAGTGTATATCTAGGGTGTCCCAGGTCAGACAAAAATGGCCATAAAAAAAGTGCAAAAAAATGACCTGGGACACCCTATGTACATCACTTTCATCAAGTTCATAATTTGGTCGAGTAGGGATAGCAAAACGGCTCGTCTACAGATAACAGTTATACATGAAATATTACGAATTCACCCCCTTAGGCGTTATCGGGTCAACAAACACGGAAAAATAAAATATAAGGTCGGGATTTTGACCTGATAACGGCGCAGGGTCATATTAAATACATACTGGATCAATATGCCATCGCTAAAAAGTCATTTATAAAATATAAGGGTTCATACCGTGTGTTCCAGCTTAGAATTTCGCGGTAAGGCCTAATTCATGTAGAAAATTCCCGAAAGCCCCCAATACTGTCTGAGGTCCAACACAAATCAATTTATAGTTTTTTAACAACAAGATTTTTATATTATTAGACTTAAAACATAAAATAAGTATTGATAAATAATAAGTCAAACTAATTAGAAGTGATAATCCGTGCCACTTGACAAAAACCCGAACTGAATAGTCCACTTTAACCGTTGGGCACCACGTTTGAACCGATGTCTAACGGGTCAAGATTGTGACATCTTGTCATTTTAAAATTATGACCGAGATGCCAAAAACTTAACCGCGCGCTTTTGTGTAATGCAATTAGCGTCGGAAATAGACTTCTTTTTTTTCTAAGAGGAAAGAAAAAAAGTTTGATTTCGTATTATTATGAGTCTCGTACAACTCGTTATCGGAAAGATACAAATTGTTTTAGAAATGATCGTCTGTGTCACAGACTGTGTGACATCTGAAAACTTTTACGAAAATTTTTAATTCCTTTTATTCCGAAATTCTCTGAATATATGAACGTATTTTACCGTGTATTTGGGCTTCACTGTTGAAATTATATCAAAATCATTTTTATATGATACACAATCACGCCACTTTATGGGTGGACACACAGTATAACTATAATTTAAAGTGTACACAAATGAAGCGTTTTAGTAAAGATTGAATTGCGCAATAAACAACTGAAGTATATGTTCCAATCCCGATTGTTTATGCATTTTTTATTTGTCTCACGAAAGCCAAATCACAGTCTCTTAATTAGACGGATAAACAGTTTTCGGACACTCTAATCATTTATTATAATAATAAATTATAATGGCAGGATTTACAAAGTGCCAAGGTTGAACACGGAACGATTTCATATGCCGTTTATTTTTTTAAAATACTTGGCCATTGAATATGGTTGGCTTAATAACCGTTAAGTTATAGCCTATAACTTATAACTAGGATCCGAACGGCCCAAAATCGAGAATTTTTTCCTTGGGAGAGCCAAAAATTTGTGTGCTAACTAAACCAGCCACGCTGATCCTTTTGAGGCGTATCTCGACAAAAGCCTGTTAAATTAATCTGTTTTTTAAGCCTTCAACTGAATTCATTCCAGGATTGTTTATCACATATGAGCGGCGAGGAGTTAAGCTAAATTGTCGAGATACGCCTCAAAATGATCAGCGTGGCTGGTTTAGTTAGCACACAAATTTTTGGCTCTTAACTCCCAGGGGAAAAATTTCTCGATTTCGGGCCGTTCGGATCCTACTTATAGCCCATAACTTATAGCCTATAACTTATAGGCTATAAGTTATACGATACTGAGAATAAATTATAACAGATTTACACATAATGTTATTGCGTAAAACATCGTATACACCCGATTCGTCCTAAATTAGGACACCTAATGTTTCATTTGTTCCCGCTCGAGGTCGTATATTTGACTATTTTGGAAAAAAAATTGGCGGAAACCTACGCCCTGCGCTCTAATGGAAAGTCGCGAATACGTTCTGTACGAGGTATGTTTTTTTTTTGGTTAAAATTAATAAAATTACATTATCAACAGGCACGTGACTTCAATCGTTACATGAAGCATTTTCAGATTTTNCGGACAAACGTCCGGGGGTCGTGCTTGGGGGTTAAATGATTAAGCTCTCAACGCACAAGTTTAACTCATGTCCGAGTTTTTTCTTATCATTTTCGTAGTTAATTCGGCCTATTTTGTTTGTTTTACCATTACATCATCGGACCGGTTGCATATGTTTGACGGAAAAAGACAATAAACCTTAGACTGTTGAAAAGACGATCTTATCTGGCATGTAATTGGCTTATCGCACGATTCGCACCAATATTCAAATTAAATGTGGAATTTAGGATTGTGATTTAAAGTTTTTTTTAATTTTACAAGAATAAACAATTAAAAGTCACATTTCAAACATCGAAGTAAACCCCCTAACCAGTTATCTTAACACGAGTTATCTTAACAAAATTGGGTTAACTTAACGGATTTTGGACCAAAACGTACAGCGATTTCCGATTTAATATTTATTATTACCAAATGCCCTACCCAATTATCCTAACAAAATTCAATTTTTTTTAAACTTTTCAGCAGAACAACTATTGGTTAGGTGGTATAGGTGGTATGTATAGGTGGTATGTAGAGTCTACATTGTAGACCACCTAACCAGTTATTTTGACAATGCTGAATCAGCATTGCTGATCGTCAAAAACTGTTAACATACGTCAATTTGTTAAGACAACTGGGTAAGGCGTAACCTACACCGTGTAGGCGGAAACCGAAAAACGTTTATGTCCAAAAAAGTGTTACCATAAGCGAATTTTGATGCCACATATCTGGTTTATATACATATATATCTGGTGTATAAACCACCTAACCATTTGACTTAACACCATTTGGCTTAACAGTTTGCATTTGACTTAACAGTTTNAATATCCAAAAAAAGTGTTAAGTCAAATGCAAACTGTTAATTCAAATGGGTAGTGCGTAGGCGGAAATGCTGGGAAAAAAAGACAAAAAAAGGACAACAAAAAGTGTTAATTCAACTGAAAACTGTTAAGTCAAATGCAAACTGTTAAGCCAAATTTTCCAAAATCTTTCGAGTAACATTTCGTAACCAACCGGATAAAGTTAAACATTACAATTTAAAATTCTTTTGGACATCATAGATCTTTTGAGTGTTTCAAATTCAATTTATGGGGTCTCATTTCAATCGATTAAATTCCAGATTCTCCAAGTGATGAAAAAAAAATGAGAACGAGAGAATTTAACTCATCGTAAATCGATACACGAAGGGAGTACTTAACGCCTAGTATCCGGGTGCTAAATTACAAGTTTAAAATGAGCCCCCGACGAAGAGTCCTCCATCGGAGCGTTTCTACTTTTATGCACGATTTCGACCAAAAAGAGGGATCACTTCAAAAGAAAAAAAAACGTCCAAAAAATCTTTCGATCTCTTTTACGTCAAACTTGAACTTGAAACCGGTATATTTATTCTTAGAGTATTCATGTGTCATCATTCATATTTTCGAGCAAAGTTGGGAACAAGAGTTTAGAACTAATTTTATTCAGAAAAATGTTTCCCTTTAAAATTGGATTGTGTTTTTAATTTACTTAATTTTTAACTGCACAAATTACCTACAACACCCTTATGTTAACACTATCAAACCTCAAAAAGTATTAACATAATGGAATTTTGTTAACATAATGGGGTACGGCGTTTGGTTTAATAATTGGAAATCGAAGTTAATGAAATCCCTAAAAGTGTTAACATCACGGAATTTTGAAAACATAATGGGTGGTAACATAACGGGTCACATAACTGTCAGTGGTGAAAATGGTCTCATCACCCAAAATAGCGTTCATAAAGACACGAAAATTACCTAAAAACGCGTCAATTTCAGCATCCAAAGACGGTGAACCCGCGTTTCCCGGAAAAGTATCATTGAGTTTTCCGAGAAACTCGGGTATATTTGAGTTTCTCGAGAGTTGACCCCTACTTGCATGAAAAAGTGAATACGTTGGGTGAATTTCTGCTAAATGAATCTAGAGTTATCTTCTGTGAACTCCAGCTGCTAAATTACATGTTTTAAATGAGCCCCTCACGGACCACCAAGAGTCCTCGTTCGGGCCCTCTACTTTTATGCACGAGCTGATCAAAAAGAGGGATCACTTCAAAAAAAAAAACTGAAAATATCTTTTTTATGCGCTCATCGAGGAACTTGAACTTGGGGCTGACATTTTTTATGATTCTCAAAGTAGTCATCTAGACCAACGGAGTATATGATTATGAAAAAGATGAAATTTCAAAAAAAAAAAAATAACTGCCATCATTTTTTGTACACCATGATGCTGCTAGTCTTATTTCAAATAATACATTTGTACTCAATGAAACCAAAATAAATTCTAGAAATCACGCATTTTTTGTATCAAACTTTTCTATAAAATTCAAAATGAAATTAAAAAAAAAGTTTATCGAAAATTATCAATTTTTCTTTTTTAAGTTTCAATCTTAAAATTCAAATTGCGTAAATTCAATCAGCGACCTTTTGTTTTTGATTTAGTCCAAAACAAGTTTTTAAAAATGCTTTGATTTTTGTTTTGTTTAAATTTTGATTTGAAAACATATTCCAAGTAGCTTGGCATTGTGAGAGTTTTGCCAGAATTCAACTTCACATCATTGATCAGGCCATTTTTACTACAGAGTTAGTGCAAAAAAATGTATAGAGATCATAAATGTTATAAATTTCGAGCTTTGCGACCCTAATCCCCGATATGTCGAAAAACAGCGCAAACTTCGATTTAAAAATTAACGTTTAAGGTTTACAAACACCATGTCCCATTTCTTTGCTGTTCTTCAATATTCAGTTGTTTTTTTTAATTGTTTTGCGTATTATTTGTATTGTTGTGCGTGCGTTTTGAATAGATCTTCTGATTAACTCGCTTAGTAGAGGGTTAATCCCTTAGTACGCGTGCAATTACTGCATGTACGAAGAGTTGTGTTAACCAAATCCTAAAAAATGCGGTAAATAAGGTGGCCGCCCAGTAAAGTAAGGGATCTAACTAATAAAAAAGTGCAATAAGGGCCTCTGGCCCATGACGCAAGACAATGGCCAATAAGACGCGGGTAATGAGGTCGTGCGCACTCGAAGTTGCATGATTTAAAAATATGACTACCTAACCATGTTTTTATATTAGTTGAATGCCGGGTCACTTTTATCAGAAAAAAACACAACGTCAATGGTATAAGATACAATGGTCCGTTAAAGTTTTTTCAACGGTCCGATTCTGTTTTGGATAAATACAAATTTAGTATATTTGCTTTAGGTAAACTGGCAGGCAAAATTTCCGACAAACTTTATAAGGTTAGTGTTTGTCCTCACGTTGGAAACATTCAAGTCTTAATTCATGGGACACAAAAGCGAACCCCTCTCCCCGCAGATAAGGGACATAATAGACGGCCAAAATCACTCGAATTCAAGACAGAAAGTGAAAGTCAGAATTTCCCCTTGTAAAATAGAAAAACGGCCACTGATAATAGAATCCGTTAACGTTATCGAAAATTAGGCTTTTGAGGTTTAACGCATATCTAGTATTTTATGCATGCGTTTTCATTGTTTTTTTTTTTCATTTTTCGACATGTTCGAATTAAAGCGGTAAATCTGAGAAATTTTAGGTACATTTAGTGTATAAAACACTTGCACCAGAAAAAAAAATTATGGAATTATCGATCCCCGAAGCACGTTAATAAAAAACGGCCGTTATTGGATAAACGACCATTATGGAACTGCCCCCTATGGAATCAAGGACTGTATTTACCCTTTAAGGTTCTAACTGGGAAATGTGCCAGACACTACCGAGGGAGTGGTTATAAGGCCAAAGTCAAATACAAAAATAACCACACCAAAACATCGACTGTAAAATATTAGATGCCAAAAAAGGAAATTTTTTCTCTAAAGATTACTTTTCTGAACTTCCTAGAAAAGCCCTGACGATATATAATTATACAATTTTTCAAGAAAAACCTATTCAGGAAACAGCCAATTCGAAGAAATTCGATTAAAACCTTTGTGCCCCTCATTACTATTTTGTAAATTTCTTACCTTTTAAAATCTCTGCTTATCGCATATAAAAACTCGTATCAATTTTAATTATACAAAAATATTATAAAATAATAATTCGAAAAAAAAATATTGATTTTAAAACGTGAGACTTATTGATCAGTCATTTGAGTTGTTAGATCCGTGTTCGATAGACATAAGTGATAAAACAATAAAAAGACTTTGACCTTACTTTGTTGAATTTAATTTCCTTTAAATTATCTCTTATTATTATATCATCGTTGAATTTGAGTCGATTCGATTTTTTTTTTACAAATTCGCAGTTTGAAAAAAAAAACATGGCGATTTTGATTTCCTAATCAGTCGTGAAGTTACCACCCGCTGGGATTTGTGTGATTGTGATAAGGCCACGACATTTTAGATAATTGACTTTAACACTAATAAATAATAGTGAAAATAAAATAAAACAAAACCCGATCATCACTTTCTTTTTTATCAGTAAATTATTTTCGATTTATCGTTTTGAGAAATTATCTGAAACCCTAACTCCTGCACACCTATCGTACACAAATATCCACAACAATTCGACTATATTAGTGATTGTTTTAAAATGTGTTGTCTAAAAATCTTCACCTAAAATCGAAAACGTTTTTTATCTAGACGTTTTCTATATAGACATTTTCGGAGAAGATTAGAAAAAAATATTTTGAAAATTTTCGTTTAACCGGTTTTATATACATTTATGGTTTGAGAAAATTACCCGAAACACCGCAAAACTTTTAATTTCAAAAAATTGAGGGCGGCTAGCGATGTCCCATCGAGGCCTCATTATGCTTTAAATCGACCAAAATGGATTGTGTGCATATATGCTCACGCCTCCCCTGTTGGTTAAGATGAAATGTTAAAACGATAAACGAAAATTCTTCACACCTTCAATTTTCAGCTTCAATTAGATTTCCTAAAACGTGTCAAAATATAATTAATTTTGAAGACCAGCGCCGAAATTGAAATTCACATCCCTAATGAGATAAATAAATATCGTCCACCAACTAAAATAATTTTTGAATTTTAGTGGGTAAGTGAAAGTGGATTGTTTTGTTAAAGTCTTGTTAAAAAAAAGTCTGAAAATGTTTCTGATTGATTTTCACATCGTAAATCTATCCATCATCAACCGCCAGTTTAAAACTCGAACTTTGATTTTATCATATTGTGTCGTGGAATCAAAATGTCGTATTTTGATTTATATTTTTCACATGTAATGAAATGGCCAACAACGTTACAGGCATTTTAAAACTGACTTGGCATTAAAACCGGAGTCACCGAACTCGCGGTCAACAAATCTGAGACTGGACGTGTTAAAAGATGTGCGCATTGCCGCTGTCAACCCTGTATTTGAAAAATAACGGTTATTATAGCTGCGTACGATCGCCAGAAAAAAACATCTTGGAGCCTGATTAATATTTATAGGGCCGCTTTAAAGGGGATATTTTTTATAAAAAAAACCTGTTTATTGGCTACTTAAAAAATGGGCAGTTCACAAAACAATTTTTGCGTTTATTTGATTTAGACCCACATTAATAATGTGACATTATACATCCGTTATTTACAAAATATGTTGGTCGGTTTTTGAGCCATAATCGTAATGCGCGACTTGGTGAAGTTAAATTTGATTAACTCACCGTAACGATCCATCTTACTACAATAATAACCTCGGAGATTTTGATTATTGAAAAAACCGCTAACGATAGCGTCATGTGACCACTGACGTCGAACCTAATTATTTTTTTTTCCATTTCTAACAAAAAGTTTATTGAGGCCATCAATATACTGTATATATTCAATGTTATATGAAAATATCGGCATAAGAGATAAGTTAACTTTCAGGAGAACATGAAAAATGGTAACGTGTAAGGGCGATTCGTGCCGTAAACATTTATGGAGGGCTGTTTTAGCAACTGGGACCTCCTTATACCTACGATTAACGAACAAGGGCGCATGCGAAATACACGTCTCCCTACGAGTTAATTTTTGCTGGCTCAATGCTATAATTACGTTGCTAGCATGCTATATCATAATATATTCGCAATATTACAAGTTAATCAGTCGTTTTTTGTCCTTAGCAGGTTGTTCTTATCGCTTGGCCGTTTCTTGCGTTTTTACAAATTCTGCATTGCCTCCGACAGAAGAACGCCCCAAAAAGAACGAAAAAAAATGATAAAAATTATTTATCGAAACTTTTTCTGACTTTAGACCAGCCTGACTTTGGCATCTTTAAATCGGTGTTTTCAACGTTCTCGTTTAATTGTTCTAAAATGTGATTGAGTAAACTATCCAAGGTCGTCGTAATTCACCTATTGATTTGATCCGATTTTTGCGGTTGGAATTCTACGGAACAACTAAAAAATCTATTTCGTGCATAGGGTTGGTCTTTTTTTTTTGAAAAATAATTCTAAATTAAGTTTTTGGAGACAGAAAGACAAAAAACAATAAGGGAACGTATTTCTACATTTTCGTGGAGTATTAGCATTTTTTATGTGTTTTAATTTTTATAATTTACTACTGAGCGTTCGCCTTGAAAAGTAGTCATTTTTTTTAATTTTTTCTAGATGACCTAACCGATGTGATTTTTTGAATATATAAAGCGCGTGTAAGGTCAAAGCAAACCGAATCTACACAAATAAAAAAATGAATCACTGGAGGTAATTTGGTTATTACTATTTTGATATTTTATTTATTTACGTAGGTTCGGTTCGCTTTGACCTTACACGGGCTTTAAAGCTAAAAAAAGAAATAATAATTTTCGTATAATAAGAAATAGCCGTCATTTTCCCGAATCAGATCACTCGTCAAAAATTTGTAGTATGGATAGTATCCATCGGATACGTCGAATTTTACTAAAATTTTAGTCTGCTTTTTCCTTGTCACAGCGATAAAAAATCTGTCGACCTTATTGACAACACTATGGAGTCCATAGTATGGACCATAGTCAATGGTATATTTTAAACAGACGCACTGTACCTCAAATTGATATTATATGATTTTCGCTGATTTAGTCCAAAAAAAAAATTGTCGCCCGTTTTCCTGGAAATTTACTGAAGTATTATAACCTCGGTATAAACAACAAATTGTGCAACATGTGCGGAAAAACTACTAACATACCAGTTTCATAGACGAATCCCATTAATCTGCAATTTGCTTTTCTCTGAGATGTATAAAAAATTACATGAATTGAAAAAATATTTTGTATTTTCTCTCAAAATCCCATCAAATGAAAATGGAGCCACTTATGAATTCGTCATCAAATGACTAATTGAAGCGGCCCGGCGTTAGCCAATTTTTAGCGAGAACCGCGAAAATATTTTCTATACAAAACATGAAAACCCATAGTTTGGATTTATGTACAAATAATAATTTATAATGAGAAAAAAATATTTGTATGTAAATAGTGTGTTATTTATTCTGATAATTAAACCCCTGCAGGGCCCTGCAAAGTGATCCGGTGAAAAAACAGCTAGAGAATTGGAAGGTGACAGATAACTGCGTAGGAAGCCGAATAAGTGCACAGTACTAAGCAGGGCTCGGCAAAAATCCAATAAAAAAAAGCTCAACTTTCCTCAGCTTTCGGGTTCACCTTTAGAAAAAGCTTAACTTTCCTCAGCTCACGAGGTCAGGTTGAAAAAAAAGCTCAACTTTCCTCAACTGCCGAGGTTAGATTTAAAAAAAAGCTCAACTTTCCTCAGCTTTCCTTGAAAAAGCTCAACTTTCCTTAACTTTCCTCAACTGGTCAAATTGACCAAAAAACCCAACTGTCCTAAAAAACGGATTTAGCACTAATCTTTGTGTACATAATGGCAATTTGCCGAATTTTAATAAAAACCTTTAAACATTGAAAAAAGCTAAAAACTCAACTTAGTGGCACAGTCAAATAGTTTGTGACTTAAACAGCATTTTTTAAGTTTTTGATATTTTGAAAAAAATGCAAATGCACAATTGTGGCATTTTTGAGGAAAAATCCGAAAGAGAATCGTACGCAAATAACGAAAGTATTTTCGGAGAAATATGACCATAAAATTCACCCTCGTTTTTCAAAACAAACTACAATTACAAATTTAAAGATAAGTATATTTTTACAACAAAATATAATTTTTAAATAACAAGTGTAAATTTAATATTTATAAACTATTATTTTAATAATAAGAGTCAGCTTGTACACAATTTCATTTAGTCATTTATAGTCATTTATAGTCATATTATAGTTATTTAATTCGAGAGTCTTTTGCAAAACCTCGGTCCGAAAAATGTGCACAATTAGAAAGTGGTTTGATAAAACTTTGTTCTGAAAAAGTTGCACAATTATCAGTCTCGTAAAATTTCCTGAAAAAGTGCACAATTAGGCAGTCGTGCACAATTGGAGGGTGCACAATTGGAAGGTCGGGAGTCCGACACGGGACTGTTATTAGTAAACTGATTAAACAACACGGAAATTCAAAAAATAGGTCAATAACTTATTGACAATGAGGCTGGGCTCGCTCTAGCTCAAAAATTATATGGCTCAGCTTGGCTCGCGCAGGTAAAACCAAGCCAAATTACCATTTTTGGCTCGCTCATGTTAAAATTAGGTCGTTGTTTACCGTCTCAAAAATTACTTTTTTGAAACGAACCTTTTGGGAAAACCCAGTTAGGTAGTGACAAACGGGTTTTTCACGGAATTAAAAAGTATTGGCGCTAAAGTTTCAGACCAGAACCAAAACCAGAAAAAAATGTTAAAGTACAAAAAAATGATAGATTTCGGAAAAAATTTGAACTCCGCTCATGAAATTTTATTGTGTATGTGTACGACAATGCGTTTTTTCACCCCACGCGTTCTTCTTAATTAGTGCTGAGCTTGTACATATTTTTATTTTAAACCGTTTCCCTAAATGTGCTGGTGACTAAGTCAAACCGTAGACTTAGTCAAACAAGAACATAATTCAACTCTCGAGTCGACAGTGCACTGAGGTGTCGACATTGAAAATAAAACTCAACTGCCCTTAACTTTCCTCAACTGTCGACTATACAAAGCTGAGCTAAAAAGTCGAAAGGTAAAAGAAACTTTTCCTCAACTGTCCTCAACTTTCCTGCCCAGTTGAAGAAAAAAAGCTTAACTTAAAAAACTTTCCTCAACTTTCCTCGGCAGTTCGAAAGGACTTTTGAGGAAAAGTAACTTTTGCCGAGCCCTGGTACTAAGCCGACCTAAGTCAGGCGTTCTAGGTGGAAAATCATAACGCTGGCTTACTAGTGCTGTTATCGGGCATTTTTTCTAAAGAAATTTCACCATGTTGTTATCCGACATTTTTTTGGGAAATGTATACATTTCCATATGGAAAATTCCCCGAGAATTACCGCCCGGGGTGTTATCATGTATTTTTTTGTCGAAAATCCTCCATTACTACAGTCCTCACTCTCATAACGGTCGCTCCCATAAGTTATGGGCCATAACCGTCGTATTTCCCATAAGGGCCGTTTTTTCGTCAAAAAAAGTGATCATCCCATAACGGCCACATTTTTATAACGTATTTATAACCGAAAACGGCCGTTATGGGAGTAAGGACTCTAATGCTCTATTAGTTTTTGCAAGTGCGGCTCGGCCAAGACAAAATAAAAGCGACCCTCAGGTATTATTAGGGCATCGCTTTCGGTTTAAAATAATTTAGTTAAATACCACTCGGCTTTGTGCTGTGTGTACATTTTGATACAGTTATCTAATACGATTACTGTCAAGGTACGTTACGTCTAATAGACAGTCTATTTTCTTCTTACATATATTGTTTAGATATGCAAAAATATTACATCATTTTTCGTTAACTCGTCGCCCCACACGATAGTCTAAATGCTGTGTTAGTTTGAAGTCACTATTATTTTTGAACAGAAGATATAAATCAGACATATTTTAACATTTTCCATGAATAATACTGAAATGTGCTTTAAGCACTGAATAAGTTTATTTGTTTTGGAAAGTATTCGAAAGTTCCGAAACTCTTTTTCAAAACTATCAGAACATTGGCACATAGCGATATATACTGGCGATATGTACTGGTGCTAGAGAGCAGTTTCTAAATTTGCGATTCTTATTTATCTTGAATATTTTGCGAAAAAATGTGATAAATTATCCAGACGCATTTTTTCTACAAAACTGGAAAAACGTTATGTACAGTCCATTAAAATCTGTAGTTTCTAATTTGTGCAAAAAAAAAGTTTACTGTCCGTTAAGGGCACACCTTGTGCATTTCAAACATCGAGGGTTCAAGTTAATTCATCCAATTTTTCAAAAATACATACAAATAGAACTATGAAGCTTTGAGAGTTATATATCAATATTTATGTGCGTACACAATATTACGGTGTGTCGGTGTCTAGACTGGCATAATTTCATATCATTTTCCGCTATTTTAGCATAATTGTATCAGTCTAGAAACCGACATACGGTAGAATACTATCTCACTAAAATAGGTGGATTTTTTTGCTACGGATTTTTTCGACAGTTCAACCTCGTTTGAACCCGTTCGATGCGAGGGAAATTCGTACGGCTGATTATCAGAGCGATCAATCAGTACGCTAAACACAACGTGACGATGTAACGAATCAAATTTTAATTTTTTTCCCCTCTCTCCCTTCCAAGTCTCATTCGCGCTTATCACGATATCGCTAATTCAACGTCAAATCCGATTTTTGTTTTGTTTTTGAATAGAAAGCTCAAACTGAAACAGAAAAAAAAACCGAATTCGGCAAATATTTATAATTACCAAAAAGATGAATTCTGTTTCGGACAATCAAGCCCTTGTGTTGGTTTTTTAGTTCTTAATTTACGTCTGAACGGTGTCAATTAGATTGGTGCAAAATTAGACTGTAAGTCACAGGGGGTTAGTTCCTCATGTTTTTTTTGTTTTGTTTTGCAGATTTCGACCGGAAGTGCCTAGACGGCAGTTTTTATCCTTTTTTTTTGATAATAATTCTGAGATTGTAGAAGGTTTGACTTTTCTGATCATAGATCGGTGATAAAAACATAATCATAAATGTAATGGGTGATTAATTTAAGAATTGTCTATCAGACAATATGAAATTCGGAACCGGGACGCGGTTACACCGTTTTAAATGATAAGGTTCTCCAAGTTTCCATGAAAATTCATGAAAACAAAAATAAATTAAATTACAACAACATCAATTACAGGCAAGTTTGAAAAAAAAGGTATGTGGTAAAATTCTAAAAAAAAAACGGAGAAACAGACACCAATTTAGGCTAACGCGCGGCAACTGGTGAAAACTTTTTCTTACCTGTAAAATTAGAATTTTAGGGTTTTCGTGATGTTTTCAAGGTGGACACGAACAAAGGGATCGTTTTTTTATGTTTTTTCGCGTTTGACTGGAAATCAATGTTTGTGTAGGGAGGCTTCGAATATAATAAATTTTTCTTCGGGGTGCAGGTATATCTCTCGCTCTCTCTCTCTCTAAGTAAGTTTGTCTCTCTGGCTCACTGTCTCTCTCTGCCTATCACTGCCTCTCTCGCTCGCTTTCTCTCAGCGTATTGGCGGCTTAATGTTTTTGTTGTAGCTTGAAAATTATATTCTCTACATATATATCGTTTACGTATATTTTCAGCCAAACGTGTTTTTTTTCCTTCCCGTCGTGTTATTGTTTTTGGGAGGAGGCAAGAAAAAAAATGTCAAATATCTCTTTTTGGTGCTGCCGTATGTGGGGGTGTTATGATGATTTGATGTTCGTTTTTGTTTTTAATGTGTTTTTGGTTGAAATAGGGGTGTCGTCAGATTGAGTCAGGAGGGGGGCTAAGATATCTTGGGCTCGGTGGAGCGGGGGAGGAGTTTTTTTTTGCTGCTCGGTGGTGCTACTGCTTTCAGCCCGCCTCAACACCCCGTCATCAATATAACACCGCCAACGGGGATGTCACATCACAAGATACAATCACCTTCAAGTCCTAATATCCAAAAAAGGAGGCCGTTTTCAGCGTTTTTTTTCTTTTCTTTTTTTTTTGCAAAGGACGATACAACCACCTTTCGCCTTCATTCTTCTAATACCACACAATGCCTACATTTTCAGCCCTCAATAATACCCACCTCACGATCACGAGCAGCCCGTCATCGAATACGACAACCGCATTAATCGTTCAATCATGTGACTTAGACTTCTTTATGAGTTTACAAAATGTATTTTTTAAGAAATAATAAAATAAGACATTTTGGTATTTTTTATAAAATAAATATTTTTAAATATCAAAAACTTAATACTTATTTCAAATAACTATTACTTAGTAGTAAACTAACTTAAATTTCCGGTGTATTCGTTGTACCGGAAGTAATCAGAAATACTCATTCAAATCCGGTTTCTTCAATTTCTTGAAATTTGGTTTAAAAAGGCTTTGCAAATCAATCATAATACAAAACCGATTCGCACTTTAGGCTCAAGCTTTTAGTTTTGTCGATATTTTTCTCAGAAATATTTTAAAGTCTTTTAGAAGTACACAAGGCTTTTGTTATTGAGTTTTCACAAGAAAGACTCACAGAGTATTCAAACAAACCGAAGTCCGAAAAAACAAACTTTGAAACAAAAAAGTTCGAAACAATCTGACTTCCGAGGTGACTTTCCAAAAATACCGAATAATATAATCACGCTTCTAATAAATACAGTCCCGGTTTTCAAACTGGGCGCCCTAAAATTGTAGATGACTGCCAAAATATGCACATTTCACGAAAATTTACGAGACTGATAAATTGTGCACGTTTTTCAGATCGGGGTGAATACGAGAATCGAAGTTGTCTGATCGAAATTGTCTGACGAACCAGTTACAAAAAAAAGTTTGAGTTATCATGAGTCAGATGATGAGCGACGGCCTTATTGTGCATGACTTCCAAATTGTGCACGTTTTAAGAAAACGCGAACTGCTCATTTCGAAAGTCGGATCTGTACATTGTTTTCTGACAGCTAGTTTTTCATCAATCAGAATTATTGCTGTAATGCAATAATTTACATGTAAAAATAATCAAGTGGATTATTCCAGAGTTGCTATTTTAACTGGATGACCGACTCTCTCAAAACCCACGACATAAATTATCGTATCACACGAAAGCCCATTCATGCTCATGTAATAAATTTTAAATAAATAAATTTTAGCCTTAATTTCAAAAACTTGTTTGAATTTCGTCAAAAGCAATACTATCTATGTATATGATATATGTATTAAACATTGCAACTAGTGACAGAAGTGGGATTCGAACCCACTCTCCCTAAGAGATTGGATACAGTCCCTGATTCCATAACGGGCGCTTCCATTACGGCCGCTTTTTGCCTCCACAAAGTGAGTATCCCATAACGGCCGTTTTTAATTAAAGTATTGAAAAATAAGGCATTTCAATGCAAGTGTCAGAAATTAACCATGTAATACAAGACTGGCACATAAATCATTACGAAAAAGTCGTAAAATAAACATTTTAAAATTAAGTAGGCCATTTTATTTCAATTTTTCCTAAGTTAACCCTATGAGGGGCCTAATTCCATAACGGCCGTTTACCCCATAACGGCCGCTTTTTTCGAGAACCGAAAACGGCCGTTATGGAATCAAGGACTGTATATAAACTCTTGGAAGGAACTGATTATAAATTATAAATATGTTTCTCACTGTCTTGAATTATTGTTGTACACAACATATTGGAAGACATAAATTGGTGTCAGGAAAAATAATCAGCCAATTGCAATAATGAGTAAAAATAGGTAAATTATGTTTGTTACATTTGTAAGTACAAATGTAAACTCAAGATTGTGGTGTATAGTAAACATATACCACTCTTTGATGGAAGAGTGAAAATGATGGAAGTTTGTGTATTACGTTACAGGTTTCACAAATGATTGACGTTTAGATCCAAAAAGTGTTAAGATTGCCTAACTTTATAAGATAATTGGTGGTAAAATAAGTGGTTAGGCGATGTAGTTAGTCCCCAAAACTGGCCGACCGTCTTACGATGAGACTCTTACCTGGTAAGACTTAATCTTTAAGTTAATAACTAAATAGTTAATAACTAATAGTTAATAACTAATAGTTATTATACTCATTTACGTAGTAAATTGCGGAGAAGACCTCTCTGCTCGCACAATTTTTAATAAAAATCATGTATTTTCGGACTTTTTACCCATACAACAAAAATTTTTAATGGTATTAAGGTCAAGTCAGTTTTTTTTAAATCGTTTAAGGTCGAGTCAGTTTTTCGGTTTCGGTTTCATCACCATGACGAGCTTATCATGGTGTGGAAGTGTATTGCGTATATTCAGGAAATACGACTGCATAAGGCAGAAGAAAAAGCACAGTTTAAGGCCCACCCTTAGTTTACTGTGTGTGTTATGCAATCTTTGTAGCTGGGAAACAAGTACATTCCTGGGTTGNTTGTATATAAATTCTTGGAAGGAACTGATTATAAATTATAATTATGTTTCTCACTGTCTTGAATTATTGTTTTACACAACATATTGGAAGACATAAATTGGTGTCAGGAAAAATAATCAGCCAATTGCAATAATGAGTAAAAATAGGTAAATTATGTTTGTTACATTTGTAAGTACACTGTAAACTCAAGATTGTGGTGTATAGTAAACATATACCACTCTTTGATGGAAGTTTGTGTATTACCTTACAGGTTTAACAAATGATGGACGTTTAGATCCAAAAAGTGTTAAGATTGCCCAACTTTATAAGATAATTGGTGGTAAAATAAGTGGTTAGGCGATGTAGTTAGTCTCCAAAACTGGCCGACCGTCTTACGATGAGACTCTTACCTGGTAAGACTTAATCTTTAAGTTAATAACTAAATACACCCCCTGCGCTGTTATCTTGCAACTATCGCATCAAAAAATCCGCAAGATAACGGAGCCAACGGGAAAATCTGCAAGATAACGGGTGACAAGATAACAGCGCAGGGGGTGTAGTTAATAACTAAATAGTTAATAACTAATAGTTATTATACTCATTAGTAAATTGCGGAGAAGACCTCTCTGCTCGCACAATTTTTAATAAAAATCATGTATTTTTGGACTTTTTACCCATACAACAAAATGTTTTAATGGTATTAAGGTCAAGTCAGTTTTTTTTAAATGGTTTAAGGTCGAGTCAGTTTTTAGACCCTGATCTTATAACCAACCCTCACTTCAATATCCTATGTTATTATTATTCCTTTTATTGCTTCCAAGTGACACAGAAAGGCTTATTCTTCAAAGTGAATAATATGTGTTTTTACAGAAAAGAAGTCTTTTCAATAATTTTGTGTGGTGACCCTACGCTAGCTTTAAGTAGGTTAAAGGACGCTCTCTGATTCGCTTGTCTCCTTTTTCCTCTCTTACCCATTTACTGGTTTTTAGGCCGTTCCGATTTTTTCAATAGTTTTTAAAATTCAAAATATCCAATTTTGTAATTATTTTATTGTACTTGATGAAAATATAGATTAAAAATAATGAAAAAATTCTATCTTGTTATGTATATGATATACAGTATATCGATAGGTCGGAGTGAAAAAAGACTTTTTTGACAAGTAAAAAAAGAACGATTTCAGATCATACTAGAAATTAGGAATAATTAGTATTTTTTCAAATAAATATAAACTGAAAAATTGCGGCCCATAAGGGAGCCCTATTCAAATCGAAAAAATCGCGGCCCATAAGGGGTCCCCGGCCCATCAGGGGGCGGCCCATAAGGGGTTCGGGACTGTAGCTCAAATCGTTCTTTTTTCATTTGTCAACAACGTCTTTTTTCACTCCGACCTATCGATACATAATTTTTATTATAAAATTAGCACGAAAAGCGACGGAACATTAAAAACGCAAGAAGATGAAAAGATTTCCAAATTGAGCAAGCCGAACTCTGAATTTTTTGGGCGTAAAATAAATGAAAAATATAAAAAAAACTTGCATATGATAGAAACATTAAAATGCACAGTGCTCCTAGACACTCATATCTTAGGATTAGGGGATGAACCATGGGAAACTGAGTCAACATCGATGTGTTGTTGATGGTATAACAACGAACTTCAATATCAAGAAATCACCGAAATTTTAGATAAATTTCCGCCAAATGTTCGATGATTTGCTTGTTTTATAAATATAAATTGCATCAGCGTTCCAATCTCATAATT
The DNA here is from genome assembly GCA_004367875.1 of Oikopleura albicans. Taxonomy (NCBI): domain Eukaryota; kingdom Metazoa; phylum Chordata; class Appendicularia; order Copelata; family Oikopleuridae; genus Oikopleura; species Oikopleura albicans. The sequence continues at coordinate 889,054 of SCLG01000012.1, read as the reverse complement.
TATTGGTATATCAAACCATTTAACTACTAGCCGTCAAATGGACCTGCATGTGACATACGGTATGTCGGTTTAATGATGGAGCTTGATTCGCAGAAATAAATCATAAAATTTTATTTTGGTTAATCTATCAAGGTCAAATTCCTGGCCTTTTAATTTTGGCCTTTAAATATTGTCAAGCTGTGGTCGCTTTTTTTCGCAGGCCCTGGACTTTAGTAGAGCGCTCTGTTTCGGGTTTACGAGCTATCGACCTAATTTTAGGCTATAGATACCCTTGAAAACGGCAATTTTTAAAACCCCTAAATCTCTCATGTGTTTTCTGCTAAAAACTTTTTTTGAATTTTAAATGTTGTTTGTAGCCTACAAATTGGGCAACAATTGGGATTTCACTGACCTTTTTGTAGACAAATGCTTTGTGTTGAGCGTAACTAAAACGTCAACTACAGTCCCTAGTCCCAATACGGACGTTTTTGATCTCGAAAATAGCGTCCGTATTGGGAGTAAGGACTGTACTTCCGAATTTTGTTCCAAATCATAATACAGTCCTTACTCCCATAACGGGCGGTTTTGTTCTCGAAAATGGTTTATTACAGTCATTGATTCCATAGCGGCCGTTATCAAATTAGGGACCCTCGTGGAATTAATTTGGGACAAATTCAAATAAAATGGTTTATTTAATCTTAAAATGTTTATCTTACGACTTATTCAATGATTTATGTGCCAGTCTTGTATTATAAATTATGATTTATAATGGTTAATTTCTGACACTTGCATTGAAATGCCTTATTTTTCAATACGTTAAAAACGGCCGTTGTAGAATAATCACTTTTTTGACGAAAAAAGCGGCCGTTATGGGATAAACGGTCGCAATGGAGGCGCCCCTTATGGACTGTAATCAAAATGCTATTTTTAACATTTGGTGCCCACTAAAAAGTTTTACCTGACGTTGCGTTGACGCAACACTTTTTGGGGGGACTTAGTTGCATTAACGCAAGTTTTATTTTCAAAAATTGCGGCCTTCATGCGATTTAATATCAATTTTTAACTCTTTCTTCATTTTAGTCCTCCGAGTCACAGCTGAGAGCTCGCTGACATCGAAATAATACCACCAGTATTTACCACACAGATAATATTTTTCACAATTATTTATTTTGAATATGTAGAATAATTGGAAGAATTTGAGCGCAATACAGAGAATAATTGTTTCGAAACAGAAGATAATGTTCTTGAGATTACTTTATGATATTTTTTTTTGGCTTTTTAGAAATTTTAGTTTTGGGGCTCGGTTAGGGTACGTAACACCTTTAACGTGGATATGCCATGTAACATAACCTACGTCAAATAATTATACAGTACAATGGTATGCAACATAACATGTAACATACGTAGGTTATGTTACATAGCATATCTACACTTAAGATCGCTCTGGACATGTCCGTCACCAAAATGGTTCAGTATTATACAGTTTTATGATTTCCCGAACAAAATGAAAAAATGTAGAACATAACGTGTGTTGTTGAAAAATTATAAACCACAGTTTTATTTTGTCTTGAATTACCAGGGTGAGCAAGGAAAAGGACATTCTCGAATATAAGTTTCAATTGTTCCCGTTTTGAGGTTCATCAAACTTGTATAGACGGTCAACATGTTCAAGTTGGGCTTTGTGGAAAGAACGTCAAATAATCCTTCTGATGTCGTGTAAGACGCCCCTTTGTCCTGCGAAATCCCTACCTTGTTCATGCACTAAAAATAAGTAGGTTAATTCAGGTCGACAACCAAATAAAAACTATACAGTCCTTCACCATTTATCGGACGCTTTTTTGGCCAAAATGGGGTCATTCTAATAAAAAATGACCTTTTTTGTGACGATGCTCATGGATCGGACGCTATTTTCGAGAACCGAAAACGTCCGATAAATGGTTAAGAACTGTACTTAACCATCGAGGCATTATAAGACTAGGGTGGTTCCAACGCTTAATAATTTGTGATAATAATGCCTAATAGCATTACCTTAATTCCAGGATTTCTGCGGTCATCAAAAAAGGGTGGCGACTTCCAAGGATCGTAATTGGTTTGCAAAATGAACCAACTGCCAGATTTGGTCTGATCTTTCTCTTGTCCAATGCTCACACTACCCGGCGTCTTTTCACGGTCTCGGACAATTGTCACGGCATTCTTAAGAAATAGTTTAACTCTTGGTTTACTTCTTCAAAAATTATTGCTAGTTATTTGCGATATAATAAATGGGGTCGATTTCTATGCTTGTGTTTCATTTATAATTCGCTAAACAAAATCACTAATCGAAAGTAATTGACAGAGTAATTTGGAAGAGCAAAAACGAGACAAAAAGCAGTTTTTTGCTTGAGTCGTTCGGGTGACGATGGCGAAGTGGCTATCGTCATCTGCTGGGGATCGGCGACCCGCGTTCGATTCCCAGCGTACAGGTGAGTGGAAACAAAACGTGCCAGGAACCGTATATTCCTGGTAACGCATTATAAACTCCGGTACTTCAAAAAACTCCCCATGGCTGGGGTCAAAAACTCACATGCTATGGGGCCAGTTTCTCCGAGTCTCATGTCGACTCGGAGTTTTTGCTCTAACTTGGATTTTTTATCAAAAAAAAAAAGAAAATTGGCAGCATGACCAAAAAGACTTAATTAAACGACTTAATTTTTTAATTATTCGCAAAAAAAGTAATAAATTACATTTTTAATTGCAAAATAGTATAAACATAATTTATAAGTTTCGCAAAAAATGTTTTTAATATAAATAAGGAATCGATTTTTCTATGGGTTATTGGGTCGCTGCTCGCCAACGTAGCGGTTAATACCAAAATTAAGTAACTTTTGGTATTTTCAATGGTAATTATAAAAACGGACTTTTGTGAAAAACAAGAAAATTCATTGTATACCTGACTTGCGCCGTCGGCGAGAATAAAGTAAACGGGAGAAACCATTTCCAGCTTCATCATTTGCTTTTTGGCACATGCGTAACTATCGCATTGTTCAAAAACATCGCGGGAGAAAAATCCGAGCCAATTGGCGGTATGCTTTCCCAAAACCCACTCGATGATACCAACGTATCCGCCATTTATGTCGAATCGCTCATTTGCCGAAAAGGAAAACATTCCAGGTTTAACGCCGGTGAAAACGCCAATGTATCCGATAAATCCGGCTGAGGGTGGGGATAGTTAAACGTTTTTTTTTTACTTCAAATTTTCAAAATCGTTCTTATTCGATCATTTCATTTGCGAAATACATATTTCAGATACATCTGAAATGTTACATATCATATGTACTTCATTGTGAGACAACACAATATATAAATTCTATGGCACCGTTGTCTTTCGGAGAAAACTTTTCCGGGGGAAATTTCCGAGAATTTTTCCGGATAAACCTCGTTCTTCGATAAACTTTTCTTCCAGTTTAGGGTGCCCACAAACTCGGAGTTTAGGAATACCGTTCATGATATCAAAAATCGGAAAAGTACATTTTGTGGCAAATGTGAAAAAAAAATTTGAAAATTCCATGTGGGCACCCTATTCCAGTTATATGATAAAAAATCAGAAATTCGCCGACAGTACTGGTAAAATGCAAAAACCAAATTGGAAAAAAATCACGATTGGTCAAGTATATCCCCTGGCCTGACGTGTAAATAGTTTTGTTACTTTTCTGGTACTCCATTGTGATAACACTTGGACGAAGTGCTTCAGCTAACGGCCAAGTCATATTTTGAAAATCCCAACCGACAAAGAGTCCAAAGTCCAAATTTCGGGCGTGAATTAACCCTCCGTCCTTATCTTTTGCCACAATCGATGTGCACATCGAGAAAATCTCGTAGAAAATGTTGTACAGTATAACATCGCCCAATGGCACATTTGCACCGCTCGCCAACCCAGTCATTTCATCGACGTAGGTTTTTGGAAAGGTCTCCGCAAACGTCGGTAAATGCTTAAAATATACTAAAATATAATATTCCGCCCTTGTCCGCCCTTGTCAGGCACAAAAAATGTTATAAAATGTCCAAATAACAATTAGAATAATAATAAAATTTAAAAAATTGGAATTCAATATCATTTCTGTAGCGTCTAATATTAAATTTAAATTATATTGAATCCAAAAGAAAATTATATATGTGGCGCGAAATTGACATTTTTATCATGATGCACGGGGACATCATGTGGGCGCAGCTAGTTGTGTTTTTTTTGGAACTAAAATAATTATGTAGTAAATGCCATGCACTTTGCAAAGCAGCCCACTAGGTACTAAGTGATATACAGCTAACATACCTCCTCTAAAAAGGGGACGAGTTTGGCATCGAGTTTATCAATAATAGTGATAATAGTCGTTAGGGTCGTGCTTAACTCTTTGCTGTACGTTTTTCCGAGTTCTACCCAACGTTGTTTTGGCGCCAAGTCCAAATTTATTTGATGCGTTTTTGGCTGATATAAGACCCGTTCGGACGGATAGGCATTTGTCTGGCAATCTTCGCCCAATGGCCCTTTTAAGAGTTAAAAAAATCAGAAATTTTAATATTCTACGAAAAACTAAAACGCAGGTTTTTCGGGCAGGTTTTTGGGGGTTATAGACGTGGAAATATTTATGCTTCAGAGATTTTATATTTAAGAAAAAAAAGGCTCTACAGCCATCCTTATGGAAGATTTCGAATAAAACATAGTAGTGACTACGAGAAGCTAACCCCAAAGAGTGTAAATTTGGCCACATTTCTAACCCTTCCGGGATTTATCAACATTAAATAAGGGTTAATAGTTTTTGTTAACGTTCAATAGTGTTTTATTTACATTGTTAAATGTAATTTATTGTGGCATTAGTTACAAATTAATTGTTACGACCGAAACATTTGGCACATATTCAAAATTATGAATTGACCCTAGCTTCATTACTTTTTTTCTAGTTACAGCTCAGAGCTAAAAATGGGCACAGTTAGTCCGAACGAGCATCAGCTGATTTGGAAGAAGAACCAATTCGAAGAAAGCCAATTGGAAAAAATAACAAAAACTCTAAATCTTTACTTACTACATTTATTATAGCCAACTATCAGAATTTGCTCTTATCTAGTTTACCGAGTACTTGTAGGTTAATATTGGGTGAAGATAGATGTGTTATATTATTATTTAACTCTTCCTTGCACTTTTTCTCTGGGTTCAAACTGCAACTTTCGTGCAAAAATCGTACCAAAAAACAACCAAAAAAGTCTCATTTTGGGAAAGCTGCCCTTCTGAGAAACAAAAAAGTTAAAAAAAAACTCTGAAAACACTTGATTTTTCAACAGACGGGTCCCTTCCCAACAAAAAGTCAAAATTGTGAGGTATATTTTGAAAGAAAAAAAAAGAATAAAAAAAATCTAACGATTCAAATATTTCAGTGCCGTTGATTGGCTAACGACCAAAGTTATTTGTCATTTGAGAGTCATTGATTCCGTTTTTCTTTTATTATTGAAAACATCGTGGGAAAAGTTTTTTTTTAGAGAAACATGAGAGAAATTACAAAATGAGGGGAAGTTTTCCATTGTTTCGGATGAAAAGGCAAGAAGCCATTCGGTTACTCGATTTACCAATCGATACCCGAGTTTTTGAAACCAAGGCTTACGGATTCATATAATAATATGGCCTATTTTTGAGAGACAGTCCTTATTTCCAATAGGAACGTTTTTGATTCTGGAGAATAGTGTCCGTAATGTGGTGAATTGTCTCAAAGTGTCCATTTTTAGACTGTTTTGTGGACATTTTTCTACAAAAAGCGTCCGTATTAGAAGAAAGCGTCCGTATTGAGAGTAAGGACTGTAATTTTAAGACAAATCAATTTTAATGAGTTATAATACACGGAGTAGGCCAATTACGTGACCCTTTTCAGAAAAGTCCAATTCAGGGAAACTTTTTAGCTTCAGAAAAAAAAAAATTCTGTCCAATTCCAGGACGTAAAGCCCAATTCAACGACGGTTTTAAGTGATATAATTTATATCACTAAAAACCGTCCTTGAATTGGGCTTTACGTCCTGGAATTAGACTTAATTTTTTTCGTGTCATTATATCAATGACACGAAAGTCCAAATTGGGAATTATTTAGAAACAAATCGCGAAGCTTCCCGTAATTAGTCTATCCCCTGTACTAGCTTTGCTCTTCCGACTTCCTGTTTTCCTTTATGAGTCATAATTTATGACTCATAAACTATGACAATTAGGACAACGGCTTAGAGGGTTTACTTATTTATAAGTATTCCACGTAGATTAACTTACGTCGGCATTCCTTCTACACGTTTTAGGGTACAACCGTGGAAATAATTATGTCTCATGTAATTTATTATAACGTCATAATTTACTGGAAGGTTTTTGAACCCGGTTAAAAGGTTTTAAAAGACGCTTATCGCACTCAAGCCAAAAAGTATCATCCTGACGCGCCAAACGGCGACGAGGCCAAATTTAAGGCGGTTTCGGCCGCTTTTGAATTGCTCTCGTCTTCATCATCCTCACCAGAGGGCATCGAAGGGACCCCCTATCGAAAATCCGAAGAGTTCCGATTTGACGATTCGGATCCGAATGCGCGTTGGGCTCAAATGAAAACAGAATACAGCCGAAAGTTTGAGGATGATGGGTCAGAGTTAACCATATTTATAACCAAATTGATTTGTAAAATCTTTTTAACGCCAGATAAAATCTCTAGAAAACTGTTAGCCGAATAAATTTTATTAATTCCAAAAAAAAAATCAAAATCGTTAAATATTAATCTCATTTTTTTCCTCCGGTTTTCTGCGTCTACAGCGGCTAGGGGTTTAATAAAGAATTTGATCCATTTTGCTACACTAATTTGAATTTAACACCGGTCTATCACAAAAAAAATTTTATATAAAAATATCTTAAAAATCGTGTTTAAAATTTCGCGTTAAAAAGGGCGTGTTTCAAAATTCCTTCTATTATAATTTTTGTTCTAAACAAATTGATATAAAAAAAATGTTATTTGGACCCTAAAAAGTTCATTTGAGGCTCCTCCACCACCAGTGCATAAAAAGACACCGGAAAGCGTGGTCCCTGTTTTTTACCGACATTGGATTTTAACCATCATCGCCGCCGGAATCATCATTTTTCGACGCGAAATTCCAATTCTAAAGGACTATTTACCGAAAAAACAGGCCGACGAATATGAAGCAATTAATGAAAAATATAAATTGGAAAAGGAAGAAAGTTTAAGAAGGGCCATTGTTGCGAAAATAGAACGTGAAAATAACAACTGATTTTTTTTAACAAAGGCTTCAAAATTAGGTCCTATTTTTCATTTGAACAAATAAGGACCCATTTTGTCAAATCAAAAAATAGGGCCTAAAAATTTAGCGCGGCTGTCATTAATTTTTTGACTTTCTTGTATTTCCATGTTTGTATCGTAAAAATAAAGAATAGTTTTAGATTTACCATCAGTTTTTTTTTTATTTAAATTGATGACCTTGTATACATTTTGTTTTCTTCATTTGGTATACAAATACAAAGTCGGAAATACAGGAAAGGCAAAATCAGACTTGTTAATATTATTTATTTATTTTCTGTTAAAAGTACAGAATCGTAAAATCTTCAAGTTCATCAATAACCAGGGACAATATGCAAGCGTGAGTTATATGATTTAGATATTTCAAAATTTACTTATATTTGGTATACAATTTTATTGAAAGATCAACAATATAAAATCATGATTTTTTTTAAGAAATGGACATTTTTCAAAAAAGTATTTTAGAATTTAGCTTTAGGATTTTTGGTGATTGGCGGCTTTACAATAAACCCCATGCGCCGTTATCTGGGCATTACTATGTAACAAAATATTCTTTCGGCGAAAAATACCGGCCAGATAACGACGACGTGATATATTGTAAATTAATGTAGATTCCCATATAATTTATTGGGGAAGTCCTAGACTCAAAAACGCGAATTATAGAACAAAAAGTTACAAAATAGAAAAAAAAGACCTTATAACCACGCGAGTGTACTGATCTCTAACTCTTTTTTATGTCAAATCCTTAATACTTAGTATTTTTGAGTTTAGAAGACAAAAATGCGTTTTACACGCGTATTATGGAATATTGGCGCGCGGTATGCAAATGCGCGTAATGTCCTAAATGTTGAAGTTGGCGCGAGTAAGAAAGAAGTTCATTCGTCGTATTTAAAGCTGGCAAAAGAATTCCATCCTGATTCGGTCGCCTCGGCCGGCGGAGATGAAAAAGAAGCAGAAACGAAATTTCAAGAAATAGGCGAAGCCTACCAGTTTGATTAGAAAATT
>SCLG01000012.1:859613-872914 GCA_004367875.1 Oikopleura albicans | reverse complement strand
CGAACTGTGAAAATTCGTTTTTATTACAGAACGGTTTGGTTTACACGAACGGCAAGATGTTCGTTTATATGGTGGACAGCTTTAATCGCTATATTTTACAAAATTGGTGGATTTGGCTCGTCTTCCGTGAAAATGCTTTACTTACAGTCGGCACCCTTTGCCTGGGACGCGGAAAAGTATGTCATTTATGACTCATTTACGTCTTCCTTGGCCATCATTTCATTTGCCTTGTCGAAAATGTTGGACTCTTGTCCGGGTTCGAAATTATGACTTATTTTTATTTTTTTTGGAATATTTTGACCTTTTGCAATATTTTTTAATGTATTTAAGGATAAGTCAGTTCTTTACCAACAACGCCCTTACACATTGAAAAAATATACAGGGAATCAACCAATATTGTTTTACAGTCCTTATGTCCAATACTGAGGTTTTTGATTGGAAGAAATCGTCCGTATAGACAATAATGACTGTATATTTTTACGGCTATATGGTCAAAATGAGTGTTTTAACAATTAATGTGAAAATAACATAACGTTCTATCAACCTGTCAATATTAAGCGTTAGGGTATTAGGATGACTGATGCTATAAGTCAACAACAATTACCGAATAATTGTTTTCTCGCTTTTGAACCCAATATTTTGTGGTGCTAAACCTCATTATATAATGTATTTTTCGCTTATAACTTGTATGACGTACGCTGTGGCTTTTGGCTTGGTAACAACGACGACACAGATACTAGGCGTTTCCGTGTTATTGGTTGGAACAAGTACAGTCGTTCCCACATATCGCACGTTACTTTCAAAATCCACTGATAAAAAACATCAGGGTGCTCTGTTTGGTTTCTTGGGATATATCGAAGGTACGGTTTTTTCACTTCCATTTTTTTATAAAATGGTATCATAAATTTACTAGAGATTTAAGGAGGTTAGTCATACTTTACTAGTATATCTTACTAGTATATCATATCATACTAGTATATATTTTTATTATATTATTACATATTTTTTATTGATTTGTTGCACTTTATTTAGGTCGCTTTCATTTTCGCAGGCCCTGGACTTACTTTCACTGTCCAACTTCGGGTGTTAAAACCGTTAAAAAAGTAAACTGCATCAGCTTTGCCTCGGTCATATACAATTTTTTATACAAAGAGTACCCGGAAAATACCTCCTGGTTGTTCTACTTGTTGACGCCAATTGTTCTCGGTTTCGCGTTTATTTTTTCGATTTGTTCTCATTATACGCATTCGGAGCATTTGGCGGTTTCAGATGGCGATGATGGCGACCAAGAATGCCTTTTAAACGATGATAACGACTCGAATCCAGAAAGCTTCAGTGAATATGACCCCGATGCAACCCCGCTTGATTAACCCGTAAGCGCATCACCAAAAACAACAACAAAAATGCACGAAACGGGTGGTAATTTTATGCCTTCTTACATACAGTCAAACCTCAGAATCAAATGAGTTAATTACAGATAAGGTCTACAAAGTTTTATAAATTTCAGCTTATCGTAGTTTCTAGAGATTAAATGATATGCCGTGTATACAGTATATACAAAAGATAATTCACCACCTGTACAGAAATGATACTTTTTTAATCAAATTTTATGTTTTCCTTGGTCTTGTAAAAATTTCATCTTAGACATATTTTTGAGGAAAAGTTATGTAGGTGCCTTTTTCAGACGCCTACAAGACCAGTAGTACGAAAAGTGCACATAAACATGTTTTAAAAACATTTTCTTTAATCGGTATGCATTTTTTTCTTTCTGTTGTCGTATACTAATACGATTCTCACGTGGTTTATGAGTTAAGTTTTTGACCGAAAATCAACTATTCTCCTCCTTCTTGACTGTGATCGATTCTTCAATTATTCGTGCCTTTACATTCTACAAAAAAAAAAACTAAAAGTGCAGAAAAAATCAAGTGGTGTCTGACGGTTACGACATAGTAGATTTTTAGGGGAATATCAACATAATTTTAGTCGCTAGAGATTTAACTCATCACAAGATCCAGTGATTACGGGCATTGGTTTTTGCAAATTATTATAACATTATATCTGTGTGTTAATACCAGCCAGACCCCACTTGAATGAGTTGTTTCTTAATTTTGCATTTTTAAAGGATTTCTAAGATTCAATTTTTCCTGATCAATTCAGAGTTCATCAAAAAGAAGCCCTACAAAGCCAATTTGTAGATTTAGCGATGGGGCCTTCTTAGAAAATTAAAAACCAAATATGTTTTTAGCTTGACTTTTGTAAAATGATGTTCCTTCATTTTTTGATGCTGAAGTCCAAAAAATGTCTCCACATTCATGTATTTTTTTTACTCTTTTTTTTTTATGATCTTGAAAATTTTGTCTACAGCACTAAGATCTTAGTGTGGAATATAATTTTCAGATGGTTATAAGGTAAAGTCAGTTTTTTTAGCTTGACCTTATATCCAGAACCCCCTGTAGGTGGTTATAACGTCTTTGATGAAAAATTTAAGGTTTTATGTTTTTTACCAAATAGCTTATACCGTAGACAATATAACGCACGTTTTCCAGTATCCGCACGCATATGATATAACCACCCCATATAAACAATGTTTTAACGGTATAAATTAATTAATAAAAGGAAAAATTAGGCTAGACTAACCTAGGGCCAAATATTGCTTAATTTTTCAATTATTTTAGTGATACTTTTACGGGGTAAAAGGTGAAATCGCTATTCCAGGTCTCATAATAACTTGCGTTATAACAGATAACACTGCAGGTGTTGTATGGTCTTCATATTATCTTCACAATATTTAAATGTGTTCGGATGGCGTACGCACGATCATAGGAGTTAAGCAAGTGTAGAGTGTCGCGCTTACTCTTTAGTTTTTTTTTTATTTACTGTAGACCTTGACTCTCGGTAAAGATAATCAAGTCGTGTAGATGTTTATGTGTCCAGTATATGCCAACTATCACGTACATGTAAATGATTTTTTTACAAAAAAAAGAAATTGGTCGTAATTGTTCGCGGTTATGATTTCGCTTTTGTTCCTGATATTTGGGCGTTGTATTCTTCCAGTTCTGTTTCCCTGTGAACCAAGCCAAATCCCGCTGAATTGTTCTTTTTTTGTATTATTTTCCGTAAAACATTACATATATGTAGGGTCGCTCACGCCAACTTTGACTGGAATTTAGAAGTACCTTAAATTGCGTACTTTTTAATAGTTATGGTAAACGACCATGACGCATCTTATGGTCAACCTTAGAAGTGTCTATCATTAACCGGTTAGAAATTAACCACAAAAAAGTAAATAAAAAAAACATGTTTTTTGCTCTCCTAAGCGACACCAAAGACCTCCAAAAGATCTTTTACCAGAAAATAATTTCCACAGGGTGGCTAAATGATAATTAAAAAAAAAGATCAATTTAAAATTTTGACAGCAGCTTACAAATCTCACCAGACTTCATTATTGCTCACAAAATACATACACAGGGGCGTGGTTATAAGGTCAAATTTTACCGGTAGATTGATTTTTTGGAATATTTTTAAATCCATGGCAAAAACTATAACTATGAAAAATTGTTAGTCCGCTGACTATTATACGGTATAATTTATACCCCACTAATTTTGGTACACTAATTTTGTAAATTCGTGGATCAGGGTAAAAAAATGCCAAATTGGGTAAAAAATGTCGACCTCTGGTCGTGACTCATGGATGACAAAAATCTATAAAATCAAGCCACAAATTCTGACAAATCCGTGTTAAAATTCTTTTTGTCCCCGTGCGCACCCTACCCGTTTAACAATTGCTCTATCCTGTCGTCCAGAAGAAAAAAAAGAAAACATAGCGAGAGGGTGCGCATGCGGGAGTCGTCCATGTCCAGGCCACTGCCCCCCGGGTTGATCGGTCACGTCCAACGGTATTGTACGTGTGATGTGTGTAGAGTCAGCAGAGTAACGCCGAACGCGCACCACTGAGAAAAGAGTAAACAGTTAATAATTCTGATCGAGTAAAAAAAAGAGAAAAAAAAAGTGACCACACTTGACCATGAATCATTGCTACGTCGTGTATTTCGCTTTACCTCACGCCCGTCGTTTTCGCATTATCATCGTTGGCCTGTTTTTCTTCCAGCAAGATTACACAAAAAATCTTCCTCCTTTTTTGTCCTCCACTTCTTCCAGCAAAGGAAGACAACAAATCTTTACTAACAAAAAAAAACAATAATACATGGCGCAATAATAAACTGCATACAGTGTGAATTATTAAAATTATGACACATGTTCCGTGAAACATTTGTATGGATATTATGGCACGTAATCCCTTTAATTATGAAATACATTAAACGATGCGTACCATAATATGCATTGAAGTTTGTTTGAAGTCATCGAAAGATGGGGCAGTATCATGACGGGTGTTTTTAAGGTCCCTTATTTTCGCACTATAAGATCAAACCATTTTTTGATTTAAGATAAGGCAGTTTTTTCTTATATTTTTAGAAAATGCGGTGTAAATAAGGCATGTCCAAATAAACCCATACTTTTTCGATGACGAAATATTTCGTTTGAAAACTACCTAATAAGGGCATGTGAAAAGTGCCCATAATGCGCGTCGCAACTGTAATACAAAGTTTCCCACGCGATTTTATCAACGGAAATCTATATGACAGGTTAAGTTTAAAAGACGCCACTAAAAATAGCAGGCAAAAAATATCTAAAAAAACGCCATGCGAGACAATATATATATATGACTATTATTTAAATTGATATCTACTGTAACTGAGTCAATTTTGAAAGTTTATTTTGTCCGAAAATGTAAATTCTCGCCAGTACAGTATGTGCAGTGTATTTACAATATCTACCCTCACGTAGATTTTTTTTTATTTTATCGTCCTGTGTGTGTTGTGCTTGTATCGCTCTCTCGCCGCGCAAAACGGTACATACATTACTTTAGACAAAAAAAAAATAAACGAAAATTGAAAATTTGCTGACCATTGCTATCGTTAAAATGACCACATATTATTTGCCTCACATGACGAGCATAGAGAGTAAGAGTGAGACGTACATAGAGAGGCACAGAGAAAGCACAGAAGATTAAGCCAATTTTGTTCCTTCTGATTTCTGAAACCGAAAAAAACACGAACAAAAATACCGAGACATATTTTAACCGGAAGACGTCCGAAGTGGTGCTGGCTGAAAAACAGGTAATTTTTTTGTTCGAAACCAGAAGTTAAATATAAAATTGGCTTGTGTCATTGTTGATATCAATGACCGATTTTTACGAACACTTTGACTCAAAGTCTTTGAGGCTTGACCGTTTTGGGGTTAAGGGAGGGGCAATACCGTGAACATTAGGCAATTTTAGGTTTTTTTCTAGTATTTTAGAGAATTTATTTTATCAGCTTACAAATTTTTATTATTTTTAGGGGAAATTATGGCTTTTTGAATATTTTCGAAGAAACTAAACTATCTCTGTTTCAAATTGTTAAAGGGCTAAGATTTTCCCAATTGATGTTGGGTACAGTCCTTTATTGATGTTGACCTTATAACCAGCCTCTATTTATTTCTAATTTATGGCACTAAACAAAACAATAAATTCATACTTTTTGAACCCTGATTTTAGACTTGCGGAGAAAAGTTCCAGAATAAACTATAGACAAGACGTAAAGGGGGATTTTTTAATAAATCAAAATAATTGTATGTGATTGGAGTCCAATCATTGGACCAGATTAATATTTTTTGAAAAGTAAAATAATAATAATGCACGTTTTATGTTTGTCTTTCTAGTTTGTGATCTAGGGGGTTATGATATCATACATAATATTACCCAGCAATTGCTCAGCGAAATTTTGAGACATTTTGGTGTTATGTTTTTTTTTCTTTTAGTTCATTTTCCCAACGTGCCCTTTGATGTTAATGAAATTGAATTTCGTCATTAGACAAATAAATGACCGAAACAATTGAAACTTGTATAACAACCTCGCACCTCGTTTTTGGCCGATGGACTTGGCGATTTCTCTTTTTTCACTTGTCGGAAAATTTCCAAATGCTTGGACTAATACAGATAAAATTTTTATCATAAAAACTAAGTACATGTAATTAAATTAAACAAATAATTATGCACTTATAATTTTGGGTACATGTATACGTTTATACGTTGACTACGAACCCAGAAAAGTCATTAGTCTCAACTGGGGCTTTTCTGATTGAAGTTAAAAAAAAATCGCCAAAAAACTAGTTTTAGAGCTAAAAAAGGTCCAAAGGGGTCACGAAATGACGTCATGACCTAAAAGCGTTACAATTTTTGAGCCACTAATTGAAACGTTTTTGAAACATGCACTTTATAAGTTATAAAATTAAAAGTTTGCTAGTAAAGCACATGCTAGTTATAAGGTCTTATCGTCTGTGATAAGGTCAAGTCAGTTTTTTCCACTAATAATTAGAGATGTCCAGTGGTTTTCCAAAGAGAGTCAGAATGTCTTAACTATAAATTCTAACCTAGGTTTGTTGGGGCGAAATTAAAATTTTTGCTTTAAACAAAAATTTTGGCGAGTTCTAAAAACAATTCTTGTGAACAAAAAATTTTGGGTCAAAATGCAAAACACTCTTAATTATTTTTGTTAATTTTATAATAACTTCGACTGAAAATAAGAAAGAAATAAACCTTTAATATAGTCCTAAACAAGGAAATTTTCAGATGGAAGAATTCCCTATTCAAATATTATTGAGAATTGAGAAAGCCATTTGTGAAAGCCATTTGTGCAAAATTGCCCACATAGTACGCTCTCGGGTTCATGTCGCTATTATTTGTTCCAAATGGACATTTTGGATACTGTTGGGTTTCTCAATTTTTATTAACATTACTGGTCAATGAATTGCTGATTTAAATGTCTCAAGAGCCCTTCAAATATATTCTCAAATTAGAAAAGCATTAAAATGGACATGAACCGTGCGCAGAAAGAGTAATAAATTTTCAAAATTAATTTGCTCCCAGAACCACGAAAAATTGCCATATCTTGCAAAAAATATCCAATTTTGTATGTCTTTTCTATATCTGTCGGTTGATTAGTTTGGAGTTTACCGAATTTGGTTGACATTAAATGTTCGGTACTTTCTTAAACGGTAAACGTGTAAATGGGATAAACCGTAAAAATTAACTGCAAAATGAATAGCGTTAAAAGGGGAGCAAAATTTGTACCAAATTGGACGCTATTGAAAATTTTTGAACGCCTTATGCGTTTTGACCAATTATACAGTATAATTTATACTTCACCCATCGTAAACGTTATTCACATTATACGTTATCCCATTTCAACGTTGTACCAAATTTTCGCGGTCATATAGGAATTATTTCAACATTTTCAACATTGTTTTAATTTTTCATCAAAATCTTTTGTTAAAACGGTCCTATCATGGGCCATACTTTTTGCTGCCTGGCCGATACTTTTTGGAGAAAGCGGGCTACTATTAGCTACTTAGTAGCTGTTACTAGTTTTATGGAACATATAGTAGTCTTCATAAATATTTTCGGGTATAGTACAGTCCCGACCTTCTAGTTGAGCACCTTCTAGTTGAGCACGACTGCCTACTTGTGCACTTGTTCAGGACTTCTGGCAAAAAGTATTTTTGGTTTGCCAGGCAAAACTTTTTGATTCAATTTTATATTTTTTAGTTCTAAACGATAAAGGAATCAATTTTGTGTATATTTATGCGTCGTATATAGCAGAGGGTCTTTTTGCCGGATTCAAGAACAATGGGGCGAACAATGACTAGCCTATTANGGGTTTCTCAATGTTTATTAACATTACTGGTCAATGAATTGCTGATTTAAATGTCTCAAGAGCCCTTCAAATATATTCTCAAATTAGAAAAGCATTAAAATGGACATGAACCGTGCGCAGAAAGAGTAATAAATTTTCAAAATTAATTTGCTCCCAGAACCACGAAAATTGCCATACCTTGCAAAAAATTATCTAATTTTCTATGTCTTTTTTTATATCTGTCGGTTGATTAGTTTGGAATTTACCGAATTTGGTTGACATTAAATGTTCGGTACTTTCTTAAAAGGTACAACGTGTAAATGAGATAAACCGTAAAAAA
This sequence comes from Oikopleura albicans, assembly GCA_004367875.1. Taxonomy (NCBI): domain Eukaryota; kingdom Metazoa; phylum Chordata; class Appendicularia; order Copelata; family Oikopleuridae; genus Oikopleura; species Oikopleura albicans. The sequence continues at coordinate 864,841 of SCLG01000012.1, read as the reverse complement.
ATAACTGCAAAATGAATAACGTTAATTAATTGTACCAAATTGGACGCTATTGAAAAATTTTGAATGCCGTATGCGTTTTGACCAATTATACTTTACCCATTGTAAACGTTATTCACATTATACGTTATCCCATTTCAACGTTGTACCAAATGCTCGCGGTCATATAGGAAGTATTTCAAAATTCGCATTTTATCATGTTTTAATTTTTCATCAAAATCTTTTGTTAAAACAGTCCTATCAGCATGGGCCATACTTTTTTCTGCATGGCCGATACTTTTTGGAGAAAGCGGGCTACTTGTAGCTACTTAGTAGCTTTTACTAGTTTTATGGAACATATACCGGTGTGTTCGACCTAAATGGTAGCGGTCTGAGATACCGGTTATCCGATACCCACCCGTCTGGGTATCCATCTTTACTAAGGAGATCGAAAGAGAGAGACAGTCTCTGGAGTAGTAGTCTACATAAATGCTTTCGGGTATATTATTTCATTTGTAAAAAAAATCAAGTCGCGACAACTAGTCGTTTACTCTTCTATTTCGTGTCCCTCATATGATATGAGTCATATCCCAGGTGGCGGTCCTAATTTAGGACTCCTAAACATAGTGTTGGCATACCGTCCTAGGGCAAAGTCCTGAATTTGTTTAGAGTTAGAGGAATGCTTCGGAGACCTTATGACTAGATAAATTTCATTTTATTTTTATTAAATTTAACAATGTAATTAAAGACTTAGATAGTTAATTTGAAACACAGACATGTATTTTGTCTATTATGAGTCACTTTTGGCCGTTATTTGTCTGAGACAATCCAAATCATCAACAGGTCAGACTGGCAGAATATATAAGGGCCAATTCCCTTAGGAATATAGTATTTCACAGTCCAAAGTTCCAAGAATTTAACATTAAAAGCTTTATTTAGCCTAACCATTTATAAAGACAGCGGTTTATTTCGAAGTGTTAAGAACCTTCTGAAGAAATTCTAATTAAACACGAACGAAGCACCTCATATCACGTAAACGGGATTAAATGTACCCTTCAGAGTTAAATATAGTTATGTAAACAAAACTCCTAGGATGTGACTATTAGACAAAGGGGTAAAACATATATCCGTTCGTTCTCGCAATTCCACGCTTTTTAATCTTCATTTTTGGTCTTCTCGAAAAAATACCTACTAGTCTCAGCGACACGGTGACCCGTTTGTCCGGTTTGATCTCCACTGGACTAAATAGTTCATTTTATACTTCATTAAATCGGCCAGTTTCATTACTAATTTTCAAGTTTTTTTATTTCAACTTCTGGATTTCTTAATGAACTATTGAGAGAACTAGACGAATCTGTTTATGCAAAAAAGTGTTTATTTTTATTTTGTTTCTTCAAGAGTCGTATGTACGTCGATTTGGAAAGTTCTTTAGGTACTGGAATATCTTTGGTTAGTTTATATATCGGCAGTTTTTTGTAAAAACGAACCAGATAGATTCTCAGTGAATTTCTCAAAACAATTTAAAAGTAATTACGCTGAATTGCTTACTTGTAATTATCTTATTGATGGGCCATACGGTATGGCCCATACCCTACTGGCTGAAAAATCAAACAAACAAATTCATGAATTTAATGGCGTGAAAAAACATTTAAAATAAAGTTTTTAAAGAATGCTACTTCCTCACAATTAAAGTTATTTTGTTCTCCGTGGGCAGCGAGGTTCCCACAGTAGAGCTGACGTCTGTTATTTGAAAATTTGCCGACATTTTATTTAGAATTTAAATGCCTGTCCAATTCAATTTTTATGAAAAATTCACATTTCAATAACAAAAGATAAAAGTGATTTATTTTGGATTTGACTCTTTGCTGAGTCAGGAAAAAAAATGATAAATGCTGAATTCGCATTTTCCCTTCGGCCGTAATCGGATACGGATTTGTCAAGGAAAAAAAANCTGGCGAAGTTAAAAATTAACCACAATTTACCAGCCGGTTTTTGACCACTTTCCGAATTCGTCCGAAATCTTAGTCATATATCAAAATGACCGCCTAATCAAGCTCTTTTAAATACTAGAAAAGATCCGTTCAGGGGCATTCAGCTGAAGTAACAGAGCGAAAAAACCTCAGATTCTAGTGCTTATTGGTCATTTTCTCCTAACCGGTTGGTTTTTGGCCTTTCTAAACAAAAAAATCAGATGCGCCGTGGTCGATTACATATAGACGTGGTCTTATAAGAAACATATTAAAAACTTTTTTTCGGCACAAAAAATTTAGGAACGCCCCCTACCCATACCCTACTGGCTGAAAAATCAAACAAACAAATTCATGAATTTAATGGCGTGAAAAAACATTTAAAATAAAGTTTTTAAAGAATGCTACTTCCTCACAATTAAAGTTATTTTGTTCTCCGTGGGCAGCGAGGTTCCCACAGTAGAGCTGACGTCTGTTATTTGAAAATTTGCCGACATTTTATTTAGAATTTAAATGCCTGTCCAATTCAATTTTTATGAAAAATTCACATTTCAATAACAAAAGATAAAAGTGATTTATTTTGGATTTGACTCTTTGCTGAGTCAGGAAAAAAAATGATAAATGCTGAATTCGCATTTTCCCTTCGGCCGTAATCGGATACGGATTTGTCAAGGAAAAAAAAATGGAAACGTGTTGTTTGCTCTTTTTTCGTTTATCCACTTTTTTGTTTTAATTTTGCCGCTTTTGACCGTCGGAAAAAATATGCTGACCTTTTATGGCCTGCAAAAAAGAAAAAAAAATACCACAGAAACGAGAAGGAGCAGGGTGAGAGAAATGAGGCATAATTAAGTGGTGTGCAATTAATTTGCCCTGAGGTGATGACCAGACCAGAGGCTGCATTGTAAGTAAACAATGTATACTTCGTCGATCAGACTTGTAAATGGTCAACTTGAATTTGTCATCTGTATCCGTGATCAGATCAGCATAGAGTCAACGCGCCCAGTATTGCTTACGGTACGTCAATAAAAAATAATCATGATTAATTTTTTTTTATATTAGTACATTTCAAGTTGATATTTTTGGGTGCTGTAAAATTTTATAAAAAAATATAGTTGCATAATAGAGACAAAAAAATGTGAAAAAAGAAGCATTTGGATTTTTAATCACCCAGTGTGGCCCAGGACCCGGGATTTTTAGGCTCGGCTCGGGCTGGCTCAAAATTAGCTTGGCTCAGCTCGTTATCATCAATTTTTTCGTTGGCTAGGCTCAAATTGATTTTTTTTTCGCTCTGAGCGAGTCAAAGCGAGCTTATTGTGCCCATGACCCTCACTTTGAAATTTTGACATAATGAAACTGTCATTTAATGAAATTTAAACTTAACTATGGTGACTTTCAAACAATTAAATTTGGACAAGATTAAAATTTGAAATAAATGAAGTCTAAAATTTCAAAAATAAACAAAACTTTCCCTTTTATAAAATTCGCCATTTTCCCTTTTTTATTTAGGATTCATCATTCTTAGGGATCATATACAAACGCACCTGTGCTGAGCAAGATATGCGGGTTATTTAACCCCGCACCGTAGATGATCCAAAAAGAGGAATATCTTCATCCAGAAAAATCATTTAACACATTTTTTTTTCTCAATTTTATAAATATCTCTATAGTCCAATAATTTTATTAAAAACATATTAATTTTATCAAAAGCCTATTCTCCTTGTGCACACTAAAGAGGGTATGAACGTAAGGTAACCAAGTACGGGCCGCACTGTACAGTGCACCGGGGAGCCGGGTTAGCATGTTCCCTATTTTTCATAATGTTTCATATTTTTAGAATCACGCTTGTAACTTAAAAAAGTGTTTTCTTCAATATTTTATAGATTTTAAATAGAGACACGATCTTGCGGGAACTGGATATTTACAGTAAGTGAGACGTGCGTGATCAGAGAAATAAAAAAAAAAATAAAACGCTTATAGGGGGTCTGTTGACCTTGACTGAAAGTAATTTTCTCATTTCGTTGGCTTCGTTCAGTAGTTAGAGTCTAACTGTTAGACGGCGTGAAAACTCGCATTTGTCTTTTTTTACATGACCAGCTTCAAATCATTGACAGCGTCCATTTCTTATCAAATTTATATAACCTATGCCAAAAACAAAGGAAAACAGTGAAATATAACGGCGCAGGTCTTCAAATACAAATATACATCTATGAATTGCCAATTCATAAATGTTTATGATAATTCAGAATTGGGAAAAAATTACATAAAAGTTGAAAGATAACGGGGCGAACGGAAAACATTGAAGTTATACGGGGGTTGGTTATAAGGTCAGCCATGTGGACCGTTAATAGGTCAAGTCTGTTTTTTTAGCACTAAGGTCAAGATAGTTTATTTGAAAAAAATCTTTGAAAAATGGTAGACCATTTGTTATGGTTTTTAAGGTTGACCTTATGACCAACCCCTGTAGTATTAACGGGGTGAAACATAACCTCGCAGGGGGTTACTATAAAATGAGTTATACTGTACACTGTACAGTGTACAGTGCATCTCATAAGACCCCTAATCCAATTTTGCTTTCAAAAGAAAGATCTAGAAATAAAAAAAAGTAAATGGAATGACGAAAAGTAGTTTTAGTAAGTTCTATCGCGATATATCGAGTGTATGTCCACGGAAGCTGATATGTTGAAATTGCCATTTACAGTAATGTATAAAAGCATAAAAATTATTATGTGAATCCGCGAAAAATAAAAGGGGGCAAATGTGATAAATCAGCACAAATGTATTGATCTACATCTAAACTGCTCGCCAATTATGTAAATAATTTTGGTCGTTTTCGATCATTCTAGATTTTAACCCCACCAATCATTAATAAATAAATTCGTTAACTCGCGTTGTCTCATACCTAATTTTAAGTAAAATTAGAAGAAGTCAAATTACATGTAATTACACTCCCTTGAATTATAAAGACATAAACCATCAAGGTGCAGCGATATGAGAGTAGTAGAAGTTTTCAAATGACGTCACAAGACAGCGGTGCACATTGATGATTTATGGGTCTTATCTTGGAATATTCTAGAGTTTCAATTTGAAACTTTCAAAAACGGTCAAGTCTCATTGTTTTATTTTTTGATGATGAGTGGACCAAAGTCAACAACTTCAGGGAAGCACGCTATTTATTCGTTAAACGGTCAAGTCGATTGCTAAGCGAACAAAAAACTATGATTTCAAGGGGCTAATTAACTCTCTGGGTACAGGCCGTACCGTAAGATGCCCTCTAAAATGCAAGAA
>SCLG01000012.1:841624-852061 GCA_004367875.1 Oikopleura albicans | reverse complement strand
AAAAAAAATAAATGTGTTAAAGACTATACTTTAAGTGATATCGAAAGTAATTTTAAACAATTTAAAAGCAAAAATATGTAATAATGAAGATTTTTAACGTTGAAAATCGCTGATGTCTCCGAAACGGGTGGTTGTCCCCGAAACGGGTGGTTTTTTTGTCAAAGAAAACCACCCGTTTCGGGGACGAGGACTGTAACTCGAATTAACTCCCAGGGGGAAGTGCGTGTAAATAGACACGCAACTTGCTTTTTTCGTCGATTTAAGGCATATGGAGGCCCCGTAGGGCAAAACGGGTATTGGTGACCCCCTCTCAACTTTTCGAGAAAATTCGATTGGCGGTGTTATTTGCGTAGGTTTAAGATTTCAAACAGCTCTCTAGGGGGCCCTGGTGTCTCAAATCCTTTTCTGAATAATCAGATAGACGTAGTTTGACGAATTTTATTGTGAATTATTGTGATTTTTTTAAGTGCGTGTTTATTTACACGCATTTTCCCCCTACGGGTTCCCAAAAACTCCTTTCCCCTGAGAGTTAAGCAAAGCGAAAACACGTTTTTTCAATTAACCTTTTGTTCACCCTTTTCTTTCAAACTTACCCTTTGACAGAGATTATGTTTCTAAACAGACGAAAACATTTTTACGGTTTGTTTGGCACATTCTGTCATCTGGGGGTTAACTGGGCGCTCGTTCGCATATTCCTTCTTTTTTTTGTCAACAAAGCCAATACAAGTCGTTTTACTCCATGGACAATCGAATATCCGCTCAGACGTCTATCCCCTAGACATCATTTCGATGATTAAGACAGCGAAATCTAAGCAATGGCGATCCAAGGGAAATATATATCGAATTATTTCCACTTCACAGAAATATTTTTTTATTAAACTCGGATTATTTTTCTTGTTTTCCTGAAGAACTTTTGAAAACGCGTTTATATGTTGACGATTTTAGCCAAAAAGCGTAGATTTTCCTTTTTCCGACGTTGTTTTTAATGTAACGCTCGGGTCAGACAAAAACTAATAACATAACGATTTATTTGCCCTCGTCGATGATTATAATTTTTATTTTGTGTCCAGTTAGAGAGGAAACTGTCCAAGACGAAAAATAAACGGTCCGAGAGAAGAAAACATTAGAGAATTTTTTGCGTTTTTATCTTGTTTATTGAGCTTTCTGAGGAAAATATCGTAAAAGAACTGAAACATAATGGATGTTCTTACGTCAGGTTTGCACCTATTGAATTTCAACGAATTTTGTCTGGAATAATTTTTGTCCGCTTTCCTTGGAACATATTTATTATTGTCAGGAATATTAGAAAAATACTATGATATCGAGAATGGCAGAACTCACTTTAACAAAATAAACAGTATTAAATTAACATTGAACTTAAACAAACATTTGAAAACCTTACCTTGTTTTCGTTTGTATGCGGAGCGTGAAAGGAATTAAATACACCACTCCTTGCGTTAACTCGACAGTTAACGCAACATTATTGCTCAACTTTATTTTACCTCGCAGCTTTTTGTTAACACAACCCTTTGTTTTTAACCTTTGCACCAAAGCCTTTCGTGTATACCTAGGAACGCGTATTTTAAATCAATAACTTTCGTGTACGGTTTACGAAGTTATATAGGTTGTATTTGAATTTTTTAGATAAATTTTATTGTGCATTATACATAATGACAGTAAGGTGACTATAGAAGGTTACTTAACTATACAGTATAGTCTATACTGGAAGCATGTTGTATAATAATAAAGGTTTTCTTGCACATTAAGGCAGCCTTGCTGCACGAATCGTTCTCATTAAAACTAACATTAAGTTGCTCATCATGGCACACATAAAAGCGTAACTTTGATCCATATAATATGGACCATATTGCTAGGGATGCTGAATAAGGGTCATATTTAAACAAAAAATGAGCCTTATGTTGCAAGGTGTCCAATACCGAGACCGCGTTTTTCGACACAAACGGCCATAGTTGTTTGTGTCTAACTCCTAGAGCAAATTTGTTTTTTTTTTATGTTTCATTTACTGGCCGTGTTAGATTTCGACAGCATAAACTTGTTATAAAGAATTAAAATCATGAAAGGTATGTACTACCTTCTCAAATAGAAAAAAATATGAAAAGAGAAATGGAGGAAGTATAAGCTCGGCAGTATTACGATGCATGATCTAACCTACGAGTTTTAATTCTCACCAATCATATCCCACCTTTTTCATAGGCTTTTTGACCAAAAATGAAGATTCCTTTATATTTAGAAAATAGTACATATGCCGCCTACCTAAATAAGTTAACAAAATTAAAGGGAAAAAAGTGTTAACTTACTTAGGGTTAACTTATTTAGTTAGGTTGTTATTTCATCTTTTTAGATTTTTACATATAAAAGCTTTACTTTTTGAAACTCGTCCCACGTGTTGACATTTGGCATTTACAAAACATTTTTCTTTTAATTTTATTAGATTTCTAATTTCAAAATTTACAAAGTGTCATATCTTTTGTAATTCAAGTTTGAAAAACCATAACATTCGAAAAGATCTCAGGAGGAAAATTAACTATATGGTAGGCTGCTCAGAAACTTCGGGTTTAGGAGTACCACAAACGATATCCAAAATCGGAAAAGTACATTTTGTAGCTTTTGAGAAAAAAAAAAATGAAAAAACAATTAGCGTGCGAAAAGAGTGGAAAATGCCACCTAGTGCCAGGGTGATATTGGCCCAAGTTTATCGTTCCTGGCGGTTAATATTATTTTGCGCTCAAATAAAGGGCTGAGTGAATTAAGTGTAAATGCGACGATAATTAGAAGTTTCCGTAATTTTAGACTTTTGGGTGTGTTAGTTCCATTGTCCCACCATCAAATTAAGATGATTAGCTACAAAAAAAATCCCCAGACGCGAAATCAATTGAAACAGTGTTTGTGAAATTACAATTTGTCTGTCCCTTAAATGTTGCCCAATATTTAATAATGGTCTTCTTTTTTTGTGTAACCGGTAATATCAAGATCACCTGAACAGACGGATAACTGTCGAACTTGTTATCTTTTCACTTTCTATAGACACTACCAGATTCAAAACTTTTTTCTGGGCGCTTTTATTTTGCTTTATTTAGGATATTATTAAAAATATACAATATTAGAAAGAGGTTATCAATGGAAATCAGTAAGTACATAATTCTGGCTAGATTCAAAACTCTAAAAGTACAGCGGGTAGATATGTACCAGGTTGTGTGTAAGGTCAGCTTTTTGGTGCCGTTACAGCGTCAACTCATTTTTGGTCAAATAATGTTTTTGATGAAATTATTTCTTTTTGAAAATTTTTTATATTAATAAAAGGTAGATACTCGCATTTTCAAAATATGTGCTTTTTGCAAAAAATATAAAATAATGCTTAATTTAATAAAAAAAAAATATAAATTGATGAGTTTTATTTTTTGCGTGAATATCAGATAAGAACAAGTAAGTTTAAAAAACATGATAAGGCGAGTCGTTTTTTATCCTTTGCTTTATAACCATCCTCTACAATTTTCGAAAAAGGTCGAATAATTTATTTGGAAATCGCATTCATGCAGAGCGTCAGTTTTACCAATGTTTGCTGAGAAACATTTTATTATGAGTATTTGACCACGACGCTTCCGATTTTGAACCTGAGAACCGCACAATCATACGACTTCCAGTTCTGTAGGTTGATAATTTAGAAATTCCCCATATATATATAACGCATTCGTAACCCGGCACCGCGGTGCACGGTATTTGTGCCACAATTGTGTCACAATGGTATGTTAAGACATAGCTGCATTCGTAATTCAGAATTCAGAATAAGTTTTAAAATTTTCACGAGGATAAATTGATTAAAAGGAACTCTGAACAAATGCACACAAAGGTATTGTCTCGGATTTTAATATCGATTTTTAGAATTAAAAATCAAAATCATGAAACTCTAGCTGGCAACCCTTTTTGATGTTTTTTGACGACCTTTTTGCCAGAGGTTAATTAAAAAATTGGAAACAATACGATTGTGCGCTGTATTGATACACTTCGAATCTAATGTCTTAAAAATTGTTAGACTAGTAGAGTTTATTTCTTAAATTTTGATTTTTGTCAAGTAGAAGGCGTTTTGAAAGTGGGTACCGTAAATTATTAGCGGTGATTACTGCTGGTTTATTAAGCGTGTGTATATATAAGTAACTAATTTAGTTGTATTTTAAATTTCAGACGTGATCGAATCAAAATCAGGACACAAAAGTCAGACTTTTAAACACTATGAAATTAGATGTCTGAAGGTCACCTCAAGTTACCAGAATCAATAAAATTTGTCTCCCACAATTTGAAAATAAACGATTTTTTTTTACCTTTTTTGAAACATTTCAATCACAACGCGTCCGCTGAGGATATTTTAGCAAAAAAATGGTCTTACAATTTGTAAATTACAAAGTCATAACTAACAACGCGCTTATGGGCGATAATTCATGGGGATGTTATTTACATAAATGTGCATGGATTCCTTTTTGCGAACAAATGTAATACATACTTGTTATAAGGTCAATTATAAAATTAGTTCTTTTTCACCGAAGCGTTCAATGAATGTCTTTTTGGATTTATTATGGCATGTTTATTATCGGCATTTTCAAGTTGATTGAAAAATTATAGGACGTTTAAGCACGTATGAGGTTTGGTACCTAGGTGCAAAAATAACCGCAAAAATTAACCGCTCATCTCCTGAAATCACCGAATATTTTGTTTGGGCTAATTTTTTGGGTATTCTTTAAGATTTCTATAAAGATGTGTGAACTTTTTGTGCAATTTTTGGTCGCGACATGTGAATTGAACACAACTAGAAAAATCTTGAATTGAGGGATAAGACAATAAGCAAGCCAGCTGCGGGTATACCGGTCGTCGTATCTCGGGCTTGCTATGAGAAATTTGTATACATTTTCACACTTACGTCCCCCCAATTGGGGCAATTTCGAGGTTTAACTCCTCCAGGTGTAAACTACTACTTGAGAACCGCTCTAATGCCGAGTACCAATGAATGTCATTTTTACGATTTGATCCACTCGCGCTCACCCGGATCAATTTCATCAGGTGTTTTGGGCTTCTTGCACTAAACACTTATTTATTCAAAAGAGTAATAAAATCACAGAGAAAAAAAAACACAAAAAAATGGTCGGCAGCTTGTGCATGCGATATAATAGCCACTCAAGGTCAATCATGCAATTTAGGGATCTTGGGCCTCAATCTACAACTTTAGGGTGGATTTTCTCGCGCTTTATTTCGCCGCTTTCATAATTACTTTTTTCTTGAAATAATCACCGTTTTTTGCGGAAATACAGGGAGTTCGTTTTGAACTTCATTTTTGTGAAAGAAACACCCACTAGATCTTGGCCCGAGATTCGCAGGATACCTATTGAAAAATACAAAATCTCGTACAATCAGGGGTCTCTCGATGTGCGTCTTTTGCGAAAATTTGTAAATATCCCCCAATGGGCACACTTTTAGACAATGTTTTTTGTCCAAATTAATCTCTCGATGTTCGTTTTTTCCAGAATGATATTTTCACAAAATCTTTATTTGCACACTTCAAAATAACCTTATAGTGAAAATAGTTTTGAAAATTTTGTTACTGCAAATAAGCGCTGCAAAGCACTGCGCGTTACTCATAACGGGTAAAAATTCGTTTTTTGTTTTAACTATTTTTCAAAGATGTATACATGTATAAATTTAAAAATGTTTAATAAAAGACCTTTGGAATGCAAAAACATGGTTTTAAAAAGTGTTCCCCAATTTCCACCCACACCATTTGAAGGAACAATTTTCGTTTGGAATCTGGAACATTTTGTTAATATTTATAATGGCTTGTTGGTATGGTATAATCTATTAGTTATACTATGCCATCAGAAACTTTCCCAATTTGTGAATAAAATCATACACTTTGAAGGGTACTTGTAAGAAAATTGCATTGTCGAAAATGTATTTTATCCATCCAGCAAGAGTCCATCCTAGAAATGATATAAAAGTGGACAGTTTTTTTTTTATTCATACGAAATAATAGCCACTCAAGGTCAATCATACAATTTACGGATCTTGGCATCAACAGGGTGGATTTTCTCGCACTTTAGGCCCGCTATCATAATTAGACTTGTGATAGAATTGAAGAATGTTTTACGAAAATTGCAGTAAAAAAAAGAAGAAAGAAAAAAACACAAAATTATATAAAAGCCCGTGCGGCGCGGGAGGAGTTATGTCGAAAGCGCGAACATGCACGGTCAAACCCTGTCATTATTTCGATGATTTTTTTTTCTGATCGTGCTAGTGGACACGAATAAGATCAGTTTTAAGTGAATAATTTTTGTCGAACGAAAATCACCACGGATATAATTTTTTTGTTCGAGTTGGTCAGATTTTGTTCTAGTAAGCAATTTACGCCATAAATTATGAGTAATAATTTATCACCCATAATGGTGATTTATTTTTTAAATATAATACACTCCTTGACTAGGACACCAACTACTAGGACGTTGCTTTTGGTAAGTGCGCTCTTTTGGTACAAAACGATCAATCGATACCAATTGCCTTGGTACCAAAAGAAGCCTTTTTACCAAAATAAGCGCCCATCATTACTTGTAGTTATTAAAAATATATTACTTAAAATTGCTTCCCAAATGCTTGGTCAATTATTACCAAAACTAGTAAAAATTGGCCGGAATCTGTCACTGTGGCTAAATCTTACTCAAAAATTAAAAACAGCGGTTTTTATCACGATCAAGCCAGATGAAATGATATAAATTTTATCATATAATCAGTCAAGACTATTGTTGCAAAAATTTAATTACAGTCTTTAAAATTATCGGACAAAAAAGTCGGACATTTTGTGCAATGTATTGCGAGTTTTTTCTCGCTGGCATAATGAACTTGCTCCACTGATAATACTAATCTAGGCGCAGATTAATTCCTCAAGTATACGACTAAATCGATTTATAAAATTTCACGGGAGATAAGTGGTCAGCCCAATTGCCGAATCCAATCAAACCACTTGTGCGGATTACATAACATGAAAATCACACCTGGCGTACAACAATATTTGTTCCATAGTATTTATTTCCTAAACGGTTCGTAACCCTTAAAAGTGTGATAAGAGAGTAGTGATATACAGTCCTCGTCCCCGAAACGGGTGGTTTTCTTTGACAAAAAAAAACACCCATTACGGGGACCACCTGTTTCGGGCACTACCCATTTCGGGGACATCAGTGATTTTCAACGTTAAAAATCTTCATTATTACATATTTTTGCTTTTAAATTTATTAAAATTACTTTCGATATCACTTAAAGTATAGTCCTTAACACATTTATTTTTTTTATTTGCTAATGCTAAAAAAACCACCCGTTTCGGGACAACCACCCGTTTCGGGGACGAGGACTGTAACACTTTCTTTTGATGAAAGTGACGTGGCAATTAATTAATAACATAGCGTCTTGTTATCAATTGGAATTCAAGTTCAAACTGCGGCGATTTTTCAGATACAGCACGGTTCTGCTAACTATTGGTCTCATTTAGAGCTAATATCTTGATCAGATTGTGTCGCAGTATAGTGTGAATATATCAGTTTTTTATCATTTACATTAACAAAATGTCTGAAAAGGTGTGAAAACTGGCAGTCAACCCATCGTAATTCCGACTAGAAATCGACATTCGACTTTTTTTCACTTCCGTTCGGTCTGGAACCAGGCCGAAAGAAAAAAACATTGTCTGACAAATGATTCACGATAAGAAATAAATTAGCTCGATGAGGGGTAAAATGTAAAATTAAAAGAGATCATTGAAAATATATTAATATGCCTAACCTGTGGTGTCAATAAAAAAGGTACAGTTTTCATAAATAGTCTAAAAGTAAAGAATGGAATGCAAGCCGTAAGATTGTAATAAGACGTAAGCGCGGAGCGTCTGTAACTGAATTACAAGCGCGCCTATTCGCTCATGCTTTTTTATAGGCGCCTCTATTGGCTAGCGTCCTTTAGCCACGCAAACAACTCACCGCGCTGCTTGTAATAATAAGTACACCGCCTAGATGCTTAAAGAAACAGTCATTTTTCCACTTACGCACAAACTGAAAAAAACTGACTGTTACTTTGAGCGGAAAGGTGGTGTATTTATTTTAACTCAATACATAACGTAGTTATCAGATCACCAAAATTTTCTAAAAAACGGACTATTAACGCGAAACGGCACATGGGCTGTATTCATAATTACATTAATTTACATTTTTTTTATTATAGTTCAAATGTATTCCCTTATCAGCGCAAAGTCCATGTAATTCTATTTTTGCAAAGTTCAATTTTTTCTTTCGTCATTTAATCTCTTGATATCTTAAGCGATTATCGAACAGAGTCACCTGAAATATCATTCGATATTTTTCAATTCGAAAAAAAGTTGAAACACAAATTTCATATGTTTTAAAGGTTAAAACTAAAGCATCAACTGAATTTAATCACGAAAAGGGTACTTAACTAAAACGTACTATGCATTATGCAACAAAAGATTTAGATCATTATTTAGATCAATAAACTTAACTGGAAACGTTAAAAGAAAACATTTTTAAAATCAATAGTTTAAATTATTAATTTATATTATTAGTCAAATAAAATGTTTAAGTTAGGGTCGAGTTACTAGTTTAAAAATCAATCTCTGTCTGGTGCCCAAAGTATAAGGTCCTTTTAATAAGGAGCATTAATTTTCAAATATGTACTACATTGTCAAGTAAAAGGAGAATAAAGTAGGGGTATGGTAACCATACCGTATGGAGGAGCTCAAAAATTAACAGTTTTAAGGTGGTTTATGATTAATCTTACGCGTTTTGATCAAATACTAATTTTTATGTTATGGGTCCCACCTTCTTAAGAAGCTTCTTCACCGACTTAATTTTTTTTTATTGAGAATGTATTTCAGAATAATTCTCTGGGAACGTGATGGACTTTCCGTTACACAAAAAAAAATCAAAATGAAAAGACGAAAAATGAGCAAATTATAAAAAAAAATACCATAGACGTAATGTCATGATAACCAAGATAAGCGGCGAATGTACCGTGTGTCAGAGTCCATACTGGCGGCCTCTAAGCAATCTTCGTATCATTTTTAACATTATTTTGGCATCACTGCGTCAGTCTGTTCTACGATGCACGGTATATTTTCAGATAAAGGGAACTAAAACTGGTACAATTGGTAGAAATTGCACGGTTATCAATTTTACGGGCAAAGATGTCTGAAAACGTGTAAAGGCAGCTTTCCGACTTGATAGAAAAAATATCAAATTTCTACTTTTGTCACTTCCGCTCGGTCTCGGAGAAAATCCAATTGTTTGAGAAATAACTGTCGATAATAACTAGACTCGATGAACGCGTCCTTGACGCAAATCTTGACACCGATTGGGAGTTATCATATGGTGTTGTCAAGACAGTCAGTGTTAAAATTAACAGAGATTTTTGTTTGAATTCGTCGTGTTTTTTTTTCTGGAAAGGTAACAAATAAAGTACACAAGTATCTAACTTTATTAGATAGTAAAATAGAGGACTATCATAGGAAAAAACGAGTGAGAGGCGAAGAACTGGAATATGCATCATTTAAAAATGCAACTGATCCTTTTTGTGGATTTATTCTTTGTACATGACAAGATGAGTTTATTGTTAGAACATAACAATAGCGATAACGTGAATTTTAGCTAAAACGTTCGAACGCGTTATTCGTGATATAATTTATATCATGTAAAATAATGTAATTTTTTTAAATATTACAGTCTAAGTGACTCCGGTTTTTGGTCTTAAGGTTATATAAGTCACAATATAATAAGCAGCGTCTGTAACTGAATTATCATTTAACTGAATCATGCTTTTTATAGGCGCCTCCTATTGGCAAGCGTCCTTTAGCCACGCAAAGAACTCACCGCGCTGCTTGTAATATGGCGGCCATATTATTTTTTGACCATATATTTGGTCATAATATGCATATTATGGCCATTTTAATTATGACTATGCATGGCCTGAATGTTAGTTTTGCACACTAAGTGGCAGATTGGCTTGGGAATTAATTTGTTGTCGTATTTCTATTAATAATATTTATGTATATTATAAATTTGTAAAAATCGTAATAGCTAAATCAAACAGAATTTTTTTAATGAACGGCTGTTGATTGTTAATTGCTGTGTAGGCAAAATCAAGTCACGACGCGTCGCGGCACGTCTATTACATAATGAACACGCACAAGGCGCGTACCGAGCACCGCGTGTCCACGAAATTCCACTCATTGGAATAAAATAAGCCGGAACGTGACTCTGACAGTTCTTATTTACCGGACCTCTTGAAGACGGGATTTTTAAAGTTTTAAAATATGAGCAATGCATGATTTTGTCCATTGAGCACGTCTCATTCTCACTAGTTCAAATAATGGGACACCCGCACACA
>SCLG01000012.1:820013-831561 GCA_004367875.1 Oikopleura albicans | reverse complement strand
GAAGATTTTGTAGAAATATCTGAGCGAGTCGTGGTACTACTATATGTTTGAAACCGTAACGAAATAAGGCCGGTAAGGAAATTTACAAAATCTTTAACAAGTAAATTGTTGTAAAAGTTTAATCAATGGTACCGTCGGCTGGACTCAGTCAAAATTTGTCCAACATCAGGAAGTTTTCCCAGGCCCATTTGACCGTAAAAGTAACGCCCGTGATCATTTTTTTAATTTACACAGAAATAGTACACTCGTGTGCCGTTACTTTGACCTTTTAGGTCAGAAAATAATATCTAAAAAATATTTTAATTTTGGCAACAAGCATGTCCTGTAAAACTTTATATAAAAACTTTTGGGAAAAAAGTGGCCTGATAAGCGCCCGAGCGGGCAAAGTGGCCTGATAAAGGCGGCCGGATAAACCCTTAAGCAGTGTATAGTACTATGTAAAATGCATATGTACATGGTAAATTTCATATCTTAAAAGTAAAATCAATTTTCAATGGTGGTTGTCGGAACGGCAGTGATGCTAACAAAGTGCCAATAAGCATTATTTTTTTTTTCATTTTCGCATTTCAGTGGCAATAGTTCTGATAACCGACCGATACGAGTTCTGATAAACAGACCGATAGGATAGGTCCTCGAGGTCAAATTTTCGACATTTAGCCTAATTCTGGCTACTCGTATCGGTCGGCTTTGATACACAACTATTTCTAATAAAATGCATAAAATAGAAAAAATGACGCGTCACTGCCGTTCCGACATTAAATAAATGATTTTCCCATCGCGATCTCAAAAATTAACTCGTGCCGACCAATTAATTCGTTAACGTGACCGATTGCCAGTTGAGCTAAACGACAGACTGGAAATAAATTATATTTTTAGTCCAAATTGTGGACCGTAAGGCCATTCGGTGTGCCCTCACGTGGGCAAACTTTGATCACGTGGCTTTTGTAAATGTAATACATTGGGTGTGCATCTATCGGCCAGGTTTCGCGACAAAAAAAACTTTTTTGGGGAAAAAACCTGCCCGATAACAGCACGAGCGGGCCAACATGCCCGATAACTACGCAACCGCTGTATTGCAAATGTAACATTTCGTCATCTTTTCGTAATATTTCATCATTTTTGGAAGATAACTGCGCAAGTGGGTATTTTACCAAAAAAATTGAAAAAAAAATATCTAGAAGCACGGAAGTCTAATCAAATTCATCCGGTCATGAATATTTATTTTGAAACTGATTTGTTGGTCAGAACTACGAGTTAATGATGAGGACGAACACATTCATACAAATTGTATCCGTGTGAATAGACCTTCCTATTTTTATCATAATAAAATCGAGTTATTTGACCAGCGATCAAGTGCGAGAAAATATTATATTATTGTTTTTTTTGTTTTGGTTTTATTCATTTGATTTATATGAACTATTTACGGAACGAGAAAAGGTTACTTATACCAAATTACATTGAATTCTTTTGTTGGTATTAACGCCAACTTTTCATGGCTAACTTCTAGTATAATTCTAAGGGAATTATCTCCTTATTTATTGTGAATTTGTCAAGGTCGTGAATTTTTGAGGGTCCTTCGTACTTTTTTTTTCTAAATTTGTAGGTACATATGTCATTGTATACGGTGAACCTCAAAATTCCCCGATGCGTCAAAATTATTCCTCCGATGCGTATGAATTTCTAGAATAAAAATGGGCTAGTTTTGAGGTTTGACACACCGTATTCGGACTACAATTCCTAATTGTGGTAATCCGTTGAAAAATCTCACATTCGAATATGTCATCATAATTTGGATGTGTAATTTTTGACGGGATGTCACAATTGAGATTTCTGTCTCAATCTACAACGACATATTTTCATTTTTGCGTTTTTTTGTGAACTATATAATTTGTACCGTATACCGTGTCCTGAAAATTTAAATGTTACAGTGATGCCAAAAAATGTTAAGTTATACACATGAATAGAAATAATTCCGGAGGAAAATTTATTATATAAATTTTACAAACAAAAAAAAAATGAAATTATGGTCTAAAAACTAATCCCCTCCGTCCACTGTTCATTACATTCTATTTTCTCGTATTTTCAAAAAAAAAAAGATTCACCAAATAACCGGGTCTTAAGGACTTTTGTGCATGAAGAGGGGAAAACGGTCTCAACTGTCCCCCAAACGAAAAAAAAAAATGAATCTCAATTCTCGCTCGGACAATTGAGCAATCGATTTTTAAAGCGTTAAACGGCGTCGGGCTTGGGCGTGGTCAGTCTTCGATTAAAATCTCTGTCTCGGGTTAAAGACCCTCCTCCTCCACCATGCAGCGGTATATTGCTTGGTGCAAGACAGAGAGAAAAAAAAATAAGAAAATAATTCTGTACTTATTCTACGCCAAACAATTGAGATTCCGCCACCAGTGTAACTTTCCACCAAAAAACATACGCGCGGCTTTATTGTATTATTTTTTCTGATTTCGATTTTTTGTGTCAGACATACTTTTCTTGACGTTTTTAGATGGCGAGTATCATGTTGAGGGAGAAAAGCGCGTGTGAGAGTTAAAGGTAGAGAACATACAGACGTTAATGAAGGAAATTATGTTTGAGATGAAGCGTATATTCTCTGGAGGTTAAATTTGCCTGTGGACAGCCGATGAGTTGATATTAATATTACGTGTCACGTTAACCCTCAGAGGGTTAATACAACTAAAAGGAATACAGCCAACAATTTTGAAATTATATGTTAAACCGTGTTAACAATTTTCTGTTACGTAACAAATTTTCATAATATTTTCTTAACGATTACTGGCTAGATTATAAAAAAACAATGTCTAACCAAGTGGTCATTATTGAAGAGTTTTAAAAATATCTGTTTCAAAAACCCTAGAGCATATTTTTGAATGATTTAAGTTTTAAGGGTTAAAAAAATCCTTTTGAAAAGTCTTCCAAAACATGTTTTTCGGGTCACTTGATCAATTTCATCGCTTATAGCATAGCGGACATTTTTATAATGATTTTAGACCAAAATAATACTTTTGTTCAGGTAGACAAGATAGAGGAGAGAAAGAGTTAAATACGACGCCGATTCGAATGATTTCAACGTCGGTTTGCCATCTTCCGCCAGACCGGTGAGACTTTTAATGTAATTTTATGTTTTTTAAACAAAATTAAACGCTATTTAAGTAATACATGAATATACACCATCTCGAATTTGAAAAATAAAGTACTGGTGAGATTTTTGAAAACACATCGTTATCTTTTTCGTGTTATTAACGCAAACCATAGGTTGGACACTTGAAATGGTTTGTGCTTTCAAACTCTATTCGGTAATTCAAAAGAAAAGCGTTTTTAAAACACATGTTTTAATACAGTTCATGCGACGAGTTGGGCATTTTATACGTTTTACTCAATAGAGCGCACAATTTTGAAAAAAACGAACCACTCGTCGCGATGCATCACCCTGTTTTGGCAACGCGGTTTTTCCAAGAAAACGTTTTTCGAGGAAATGGTTTTTCAAGGAAAATCTCCAACAGTTTACATATAAAGATACTGAAATTTTCCGTAAAAACAATTTTGGAATTTTCCCCGAAAAACTTTTCTTGGAAAGACCGCGGTACCCCTGTTTTGGGGGTTCTAAAAATAATTTGTTTTCCAAGAAAGCCTAACTAACAGCAAAAATTCAGACTTGATGAAAAATCAGACGATAACAAACCCGGAACACTGAAAAACTTGACCGAAAATATTTCGCCATTTTTCGCCAGCGTTTTAGCCAAATTATCTCATGATCGCGTCGAATGCGGCACGTGCCGAAAAAGATTTAGCTTATCAGAAATTGTCATCTTCTTAGAAGTAAGCACTTTTAACGCTTATTATATTTTAACGCTAGCTTGTTTTACCAGCTTTTTTAATAGAATAATAAATTCCAATAGACAAAGCCACCGTTTTTTCACACGATTTATGAAATGAAAGTTCCGATTGTTTTTATCGGTTTCTTTATACACTATTCCAAATAATTGGTAGCCACTCCATCATTTTTGATTCATTGATTGAAAGTGGACGCCTGTTATATTGAAATAATTAGACACGGCCTGACCTTTTAGTTTTAACAGTTCCGTCGAGACCGCAAAATAGGGTCCGCACGTGTTAAGGGTCTAAAATAAAGTTTTTTTAAATGACGTGGGGCAGAGACTTTTTTTAATGAAAAATGTTGAATATTTCGATGACTCAACTGAGGCCGGATAGCACCGAAAATGGTGTAATTTTATCCGCAGGTCGTCACATTTGAAGTATTTCCTCTTTCGCTCGACTTCTCAAAATCGAGCCGTCTGAAATTGTCGGAGGGCGCAGAAATGGTGTTTATAAACCGGCACTTTTCCTTTTTGTGTTCCTTTTTTTCGGCATATCCGGTCTTCCAAATGCGCGGGCCACGCCCAAGTGTAGAATATATTGTTCTCTGGCCCATCTCAAGATAAGCTCGCCTTCCAAGGGCCGACGGTTCAGTCAGGTATTTGGGGATTACGTCTCGCGCCTTGAATACGGCCAGACTACAATTCCTAAACACTTAACCCGTAAATTAACCCCTGAACACATATTGTGCAAGGTTGTTCCCACTAGCATTTAAAGTACATTTTTTTTTTTGCTTCTTTAGCAAATGTGATGACAGATATCATCAAGATTGAGGTTATGAACTATTAAACGACTACTATGAAAAACTCGTATTTTGTGATACAATTTTCTTTTTTATTAATCATTAAATTTGGTTTAGCATAAACAAAAATGTACGTACAAATGTGACCAATCAATCCAATCGAATGATGCTGCCTGCCAAGCCGATTTTGGTAAGTTAACTAGAAACAGTGAACTCTGTCAATATATCGACCGTAAAATTAGGTTCGGTTAGCCCAAGTTTTAAAATCGTATTTCGGCTTGTTTTTCAAAAAAGTTCCAGTACAGACCACAAATAACAAAGATTCACATCTAGGGTGTCCGCATAGACCATTTTGAAAATCACAACTTCCGTGTACTCGAGCCCAGTGTACTCAAAATATGCAGTATACGCAATTTATTTTAAAACCTGTCAAATACACCATGTAGGAAGCTTTTGAAAGATTAGTAAATCGCGATTTAAACGAAAAATTTGCTACATTTTTGATGTGATTGGGTGCCTGACTTCGAATTAACTTTTTCGGTCATTTCAACCTACCGTATGAATTATACTCCTTTATCTAAATTAGACGTTATTCAATTTGTATTTTATACCGAATAAAACCGCGGTTAACCGTGCCGAAATAATAATTCATCGGCATTTTTTGAAGTTTAAGATATATATAATTTTTGGGGCGGCACTTGAATCTCTAATTCAAGGTCATCCGTTTTGATCCCGTTTTCCCAAAAAACATGGTCCCGGCTCAAATTACGAGTAGGTCCGGTACACGGGCGCGCGCGGCATCACTTCAAAACTAAATCCCATCTCAAGGTGTAATCGACAGGTCAATGATCGATCTGACTCAGCTTTAATTACTAAGATGGCACAAAAAATACAACAAAAAAAAATTAAAAACGCCAACTAACGGTTTTGAAACGTGCAAATAACTTCAAAAATGATCAGTTTCTTCAATTTATTACATGGTTTGAAAGTATTTTCCAAGGTCAAGAATTTTTTACTTTGTTTTTACTC
Source organism: Oikopleura albicans (assembly GCA_004367875.1). Taxonomy (NCBI): domain Eukaryota; kingdom Metazoa; phylum Chordata; class Appendicularia; order Copelata; family Oikopleuridae; genus Oikopleura; species Oikopleura albicans. The sequence goes on along the minus strand of SCLG01000012.1, from coordinate 825,899 downwards.
ACTAGGTTAAAATTGGTACCCAGTACCAGAGGTCGACATTTTTTACCCTACGGTATGGTCCTTACCTCGTTCGAACACGAATTTTAGGCCAGTTTATTCGGGTTGGGTTAGGTCTAATTGTGATACAATTTTTGCCGACCTCTACCCAGAACCGTTTCAGAATGGGTAATTTTCCCATATTGTATATGATTTTTTACACGATTACGTCGGAACTGATCCTTTTCTTACATTCAACGGGTAAAAAATATCTCTAGGGATTCACCGGTGAAACAATTCTTCTTTACATTTAAAAGTTACGGAATGGTTAAAAATCGTGTGGCATTTTCTCTGTTTGAAAAATTTGTTACTTTTTTATTTTGGTGATATGATGGTAATTGCATGGTTAGAATCATTGTGTAAATCCGATAATACTAGAACAGAAATGAAATGTCGCTGGGATTTGATGACCACCCTAGTTATACGTATTCACTTACGGCCCCCTCCAAAAGGACATATTCTATAGAAGGTAAAACATGCGTTAGGATACTTAAGATTTAGTGATTATCGTTCGTTCAACCCGGTTTAATTCTTACAATTTTATTTTAAAAGATTTTATTCTTATGTGGAGATCTTATATAATACGGTTTCAGAGGAAACATTAATTACTCAATTGAATAGGCCAAAAAACGTTACGATATGGATAAAATCGTTAAGATATGGGTTGTTACCATATGAAAATTTCTTAAAAATCATGTATTTTTTATGAAAATTTTCTATAAAATCATGTCTTTTTATTCTGAAGTCCCAAAAAAGTCTTGATTATCTAAGGAGGTGGCAGTGTCAAGGGCGCCCAAAGTGTGGAATCGAATACGTTAATTGAGTCGTGAGAACGCGGCGATTATTTGACCTGATCCGCGTCCACCGGGCCCCCACTCTCTTATTCGGCCCTCTTTCTCCCTCACTTATCTGGCATTTTACAATTTCATTTTATTTTATTTTGACGCTCGTTTGGTGAAGCCCGAGTGCATCCAGCTGGATGGGCGAATCAAATGACCGTATCAATCATGTCCAAAATTGCGACCCCTCTTTAACTTTTCTCTCTCTTTTTTCTTATGCTGGTATAAACCGAGCCGGACCAGATGCGGGAATGGATTTCAATTTCCAAATAAAATTTAACTTTAAAAAATATATTTTTTATACATTTTACAGAATAATACTTTATATTATACTGTATATAATACGAAAGCTTTAATATGTCACGTCTGATCAAAACATTGAGTACTTGTTACGTAAATATTTTCTTCCTGAATTTAACAGAAAAACTCCGTTTTTTTTAATATTCAGGTTTACTACAGTTATTACTCGTTTTATGATTTATTTTGAATTAGAAAATAACGTCAGTAATAGGGTTAAGGGCCCTGGCAGTTGTTTTGTTGCCGTTTTCGAGAGTTTTGAGACCGAATATGGGGTTTTCCGTGACTGAAAACACATAAGTTATGTGACTTAACCCAGAGGAACAAACAATGAACCTGAAATTACGGACCCCACCAATACATAATGTATTTTATAATTTATAAAAAACGACCCTAATAAAATAATTACTTTTTTTGACAAACAAGCGGTTGTTATGGGATAAAGATCGTTGAAAGCGCCCCTTATGCAATTGAGGACTGTATCTAATTTTTGTTCCATTTTTTCACTTTAGGATGCAGTATTGAAATGTACCGTACTTTCCAAAAATCGAACATTAGTTGAAAATCACACAGGTCACGTCAAAAAGGGGGCACGCTAAAAGCCCACTTTGGTCTTTAACTTTGGTTTTGATGCTTTCCAGTTTGTGTCCTTTTGGGTTTTTAAAATGTGTCAAAATGCTACTTCAAAATCAAACGTCACAACCAACAAAAAAAAACAGCACAGATCAAAAAAGCGGGAAACGTCAAAGTTTATCAAATTAAAATCATTAAAAAGACGGCATTCGATGTTCGACCAGTTGACACATTATCGTATTTTGTAACCGCTTGTTTGTGCCAAATAGCACAATATTCGTCGATTTTTGTGGTTTTTAATTTCGACAGTGCGCTTATTTTTGTGTCGNTACTCATTTATCGGACGCTTTTTTGGCCAAAATGGGGTCATTCTAATAAAAAAATGACCTCTTTTGTGACGATGCTCATTTATCGGACGCTATTTTCGAGAACCGAAAACGTCCGATAAATGGTTAAGGACTGTAATACGAAAGCTTTAATATGTCACGTCTGATCAAAACATTGAGTACTTGTTACGTAAATATTTTTTTCCTGAATTTAACGGAAAAACTCCGTTTTTTTAATATTCAGGTTTACTACAGTTATTACTCGTTTTATGATTTATTTTGAATTAGAAAAAACGTCAGTAATAGGGTTAAGGGCCCTGGCAGTTGTTTTTTTTGCCGTTTTCGAGCGTTTTGAGACCGAATATGGGTTTTTCCGTGACTGAAAACACATAAGTTATGTGACTTAACCCAGAGGAACAAACAATGGACCTGAAATTACGGACCCCACCAATACATTATAAAAAACGACCCTAATAAAATAATTGCTTTTTCTTGACAAACAAGCGGCTGTTATGGGATAAAGATCGTTGAAAGCGCCCCTTATGCAATTGAGGACTGTATCTAATTTTTGTTCCATTTTTTCACTTTAGGATGCAGTATTGAAATGTACCGTACTTTCCAAAAATCGAACATTAGTTGAAAATCACACAGGTCACGTCAAAAAGGGGGCACGCTAAAAGCCCACTTTGGTCTTTAACTTTGGTTTTGATGCTTTCCAGTTTGTGTCCTTTTGGGTTTTTAAAATGTGTCAAAATGCTACTTCAAAATCAAACGTCACAACCAACAAAAAAAAACAGCACAGATCAAAAAAGCGGGAAACGTCAAAGTTTATCAAATTAAAATCATTAAAAAGACGGCATTCGATGTTCGACCAGTTGACACATTATCGTATTTNTGTTTTTTCTTGACAAACAAGCGGCTGTTATGGGATAAAGATCGTTGAAAGCGCCCCTTATGCAATTGAGGACTGTATCTAATTTTTGTTCCATTTTTTCACTTTAGGATGTAGTATTGAAATGTACCGTACTTTCCAAAAATCGAACATTAGTTGAAAATCACACAGGTCACGTCAAAAAGGGGGCACGCTAAAAGCCCACTTTGGTCTTTAACTTTGGTTTTGATGCTTTCCAGTTTGTGTCCTTTTGGGTTTTTAAAATGTGTCAAAATGCTACTTCAAAATCAAACGTCACAACCAACAAAAAAAACAGCACAGATGAAAAAAGCGGGAAACGTCAAAGTTTATCAAATTAAAATCATTAAAAAGACGGCATTCGATGTTCGACCAGTTGACACATTATCGTATTTTGTAACCGCTTGTTTGTGCCAAATAGCACAATATTCGTCGATTTTTGTGGTTTTTAATTTCGACAGTGCGCTTATTTTTGTGTCGTTTCTTTCCCCGATCAATGCTGATGCCGTTTTTCTTGACTGATCAGTGCCCTTAGTCCAAAAATAGACACGCTACAACTTGTTCAACTAGTATGACAGTAGATAATCAAATAGGGCAACCATTCTCGGAAAGTTTCAGAAAGCGCTTGGGTTTATTAAAGGAGAAACAATTAAAAAAACAAGTCATTACTGCAAGAGTAAAATGACTCAGAGTGAAAACCCAAAAAATACACAATTATACATTTACAAAAAAGTTTATCAGTTCATTTGACAGTAGAAATAAAGGACAGTTTTCCATGTTTGTGACACAAATACGGTGTGGGGTTAAGTGAAAAAAAATTGTATTAGAAGAGCCACTTAGTTTTATCTTATTTCGTAATTTTGTTGTCTGTAAAGTTAAACAACGAGCTTGGCGTCCTTTTTAACAAACTATATCCCTTTTCCGAATACGTCTTCCAATTTTGCAGAAGCCTGGGCTAGTAGGCTTGGCTTTTGCAAAAACGGTAGACGTAGTCGGAAAAAGGATATTTAAGACCATAAGTTATACATTCATATTAATTGTAACACGATGACTACGGTAATTGCGATCGGCAAAGGCGACAATAAATCGAACGTTTTTGGTTTCGTTTTTCGCAATTATGTGGTCATTTGACTTGTAAAAAGCGAAGAGGGTCCGAGCACTTCTCACCCACTAAAGTGTAAATACACTACCAGGATTGATCAGTGAAATATAAAGACCTAAAAACCATCATTACCTAGACACCTGCCTTCTGATGAAAATCAATTCCGTTTTTTTACGATTTTTAAATCTTTTTTTATTTACGGTTATGTTCGTATTTTACCCGATTCACTTTCGTTTTTTTATCAGTCACTTACGGTTAAGAAACATTTTTACCGTAGTACAGTAAGTTAACATTGTGTGTTAACCTTTGAACACAGATTAACAACAGTTCCGTGAACACATCCTTTGGAATTTTGTCCAAAAATCATTCGAAGTGTTCTAACTTACGTAATTATTCACTATACGCAAATCGGTTATTCTATGTTGGTTTTCACTGTCGTTATATTCAATAGATAAAACCGTCAAAAAATGCGTTTTATTTGCTCGTTTGGGGCATATGTGTGTTTGAAGGTTAACAGGTGATCGATTACATATGTAACGGGTTTTTTCCCCATTTTATTTATGAAAAATATTATAAGTTTTTTTTTAAATGTGAGTTTTCTGCTTACCAGTAGATGTCTTTGGGAATTATATGGTCAGTTTGTTTGGACACAAAATAGAAATAAAGGCAAACTGAGACCCCCCTCTCAGAGATTTGGAAAAAATATATATAACAAACAAAAAGTGTGTAAATATGAGGATTGATCAGTGAAACATAAAGACGTAAAAATGGTCATTACAAGAACACCTGGCATAGGGCGGTCTCGTGAACACCGGTCATGATTGACGAACAAAATCGCCCGAAACTCGAGCCCAACCCCCAGATGCCAAATATATTCAATCTCTTATTAGGGACTCGGCCGTGAAAAAAGAAAGAATGTATATATCCATTCATATTTATATATATAGCGAGAAAAAGACATAGATATCTTTTGGCGAAAAAAAAAACAAATATTGATTATGGTCGGTGGTGTATTGAATAACGCGTTTGTCCGTCCTTGGAACACAGCCGGATCCATGGGCATGAGTAACGGTGCACGAGAGTTAATCACCACCTATTTACACCTGTTGACAATCAGAATGTAGGATTTATGTTCTTTTCTTTGCGAAAATCAATTTTGTTTCTTTTTTGGGGTAGTTTTTCTCTATTTTTTTTTCATTTGTTTGGACTCTTCGAAAAATGAAAATTTAATCAGATTTCACAGAAAATAATAATTTAGACTTCTTTATAATTTTTCGTCAAGTAGATATACAGTCTACTTTCCAAAAGATTTAAATTATTATGAAAATCTGAGCACTTGGGTGTGTGAGGGTTAAATTTAATTTTCGCATTATTTTTTTTATAAAGTTTGAAATCAAAATTGCTTGGACTGTCTTTAAATTGACACTTATTCAAATGACTCCGTAATTGCGAAAAGTTAAACCGCCCAGAATCATTTTTATGCTGTTTTTGATATCTAAAAATGTTAAAATTCTGCACTAATGAGTTTGAAGTTTGATACACATTTGATACAAACCAAACACATAAGTGTGGAATTTATAGCATTATTAATAATGAAAGAAATATACACTACCAGGTGCTCACTGACCACCTAACCAGTTATCTTCACCAAAGTGCTCAAATAGTGTTAAAGTAGTTGAATTTTGTTAACATAGTTGTGTAAGGTGTTTAGTAAGATACAGTTGGTTACTAAACGAGTTGACACTTTCGTTTCCGATTTTTTCGTCAAAAACTGTCAACTCGTTTGACTTTGTCAACTCGTTA
>SCLG01000012.1:792004-819437 GCA_004367875.1 Oikopleura albicans | reverse complement strand
TTTTTTTACAAAAATGATGAAAGATAACTGAAAATAGGTAGTTTGAAAGTTTTTGCTAAAACGACGAAAGATAACTGAAAATAGGCTCAAAAATGAAAAATAACCGTACGAAAGATAATTGTACAACTGGTGTACATGTTGTATAAGATTTAAAAAAAAAGTATAGCAAAAAATTTTGAAGCAAAAAAAAAACTGCCGGTTAACTGAAAACTGCCGGTTAAATGGTAATCGTGTAGGCGTTTTCGCTGGAAAAGTTTTGCCAAAAAAACTGCCGGTTAACTGAAAATTGCCGGTTAACTGGGTATCCTGTGTAGTACATAAAGGGGGTATTCTTGACCAACGTCCACTTTTTGTCCCTTAATTTGGATTTTTTACCCTTTTTCGAAAAAACGCGTCCCTTAATTTGAATATTTTTGCTAAAATTTTTCTAAAATTTGAATTCTGTCCCTGAATTTGGTGTCCTTTAATGTGAGACCCCCCTGTATTCAGAGAACATACTACAGTTGATCACTAAACGAGTTGACACTTTCGTTTCCGATTTTTTCGTCAAAAACTGTCAACTCGTTAGGTCTTTGTCAACTCGTTAGGTCACTTTTGCCCCTTTTTGCCCGAAAAACGCCCAAAAATTGTCAACTCGTTAGGTCTTTGTCAACTCGTTAGGTCTCAACTCGTTTAGTGATCAACTATAGTTGTTTAATTTTGGACCGCCCTTTTCAGTCCACAGTTATATTTGTCGCGAATTTTTGTCTCATAATTGATATTAGTACAAAAGTTATTTCAAATTAAAATTTTCTTATTATAGAGACTATTTTCCAGTGAAAAAATGAATTCAAATTTAATCCATTATGAAGGCGGTTTAATTCGCAGGACACCCGGCTCGTTGTACTACAGGTGTGAACATAAAAAGAAACCCGATTTATCTGTCAAGATAAAAGTGTGTATTTTGTGCCATTAAAATAATGGTAAAAAAAATCTACAGGAGATCACCCGTTGCGCGTGAGGCGCGAATTTTCACGCTATCATTGAGCGCAATTAGTGTCATAATGGGTGGTTTCAGTTTTCACCCTTCACGGTTGATTTGGGCGGCGACACTCCGATGGTGTAATTCGATTAAGTGATCAAAGTGAATATTAAAAGTGGTACAAGAAGTCGGCCCGAATTAATATGTCACCGACAGTTTAGTTTTTTTCAGTTTTCCCGTCCTTGGATTAATAATCAATTACCACATTTTTTCTAAGAAGACTTTCACAAAAATGCACATACAAGAGCTCGTCAGTTTTTGAAATTTGTATACTCCATTTCCATTTTTCAAAGGGCCTCAAAAAATTTTGCTCTTTAGTACTTTATAGAGGCTCTCTCGAACTTAAACCCCTAGGGGTCGATATTGACGATTTTGTGAATAAAAATCCTGTATTTTAAACTAGTATATGATATACTGTATATCCGTTAACTATCCCCAATACTAAAAACATTAGTCTTTCAAGAATACCATCCCTGCGCCCATTCCGGTCGTTTTTATGGACAAGTGATCAGAGGATTTTTTGATTATAGTTAAATTTGCCGTATATTATCTACATTTTTTATAAATAAGTATTCATTATAATTTTATTTAGATCATACAGATAATGATGTGGTAAAAGTAGAAGAATCCAGCGAAGATCTTCATTTTGATAATGGACCCGAAAGACTGCTAGAAGACGACGACGAGGAAGAAGAAGATGATGAAGAAATTGAAACGGACGATATGGACGGCATCCCGGAAGATGAGGAGGACGAGGAAATCGACGAGACCGACGAAATCAACGACAAGACGATGGCAATTGCCATCAAAACGTCCCCAGTCACTTCACAGACTCCGTCGCCTGGACCATCGGAGTCCGATGATAAGGTACCAAGCAAGTACTGATCTCAGTGTGTGTATATTTTCCGGCATTTTCAAAATTTTCATTTCATTTTACAATGCAATGTAAAAAAAAACTTTTAAAATTTGTGTTCAAAAAGTTTTTTTTCAAAACATTCTTGTTATAAATTTATGTTTAATTATTTTTGCTAAAAAATCTTGGCAAAAAATAAAATTTTGATTTAGTCGTTTACATCTGCCGAAGGCCTTAAGCGAAAATATTCGCATACGATTGCCGACATTATCCCGGTTAAATCGGCGCGGCCCGACAGCCCGGACGTGGAGGAGATCGAGCCTTCGATAAGTCCGGCGCATACTTCTCTGCCGTCCGTTGACGTACCCTCTTCCTCTCAACGTCTCGGTCCAACTGTGCCTGGTGTTAACCCCGTGACGCCCTCCGCCTCCCAAATGATGCCCTTCGACACGTCCCTTCTCAGCCGCTTCTTTCGCGCGCAAATGAGCGGGACGGCGGGCGCAGCCGCAGCGGTCACCACCGCAAACGTTCCGCCCGCCGCAGTTGCTGCCGCCGCCGCCGCCCAAGAAAACATAACGCCCAATCAGCTCTTCGCCCTTCAACAGTTGCAACGTACCAATCCAAACTTTGCAACACAGGAGCAAATGCGCCAATCCAATATTCTCGAGAACATTATTCGGAGCAATATTAGCATTGCACAGCGTCAGGTACGACATGATTTAATATTAGTGCAAATTGGCCCTGCGTATCCTACAATTGCTTTTTGAAATGAAAAAATAAATATTATTTTCCGGTTTCATACTAATCCAGATGTTTTTTTGTGAATTCGACTATTGAATCAGAAATTTAATTGAAATTTACTATTTTTAGGCTGTAATGAATGCAACGCTCCGAGGTCACCAATCGATGCCCAAGAATCTTTATTTTCCAGGCTTACCTCAGTACAATAGAACCTCGGGTTTTTCACCTACTATTCTTCCAGGACAAAATCAAACCGGCCGTCGACCCCGAAACGGAAACAAAAACGATCGTTGCGAATATTGTGGCAAAGTATGTAAAATAAAAATATGATTGACAAAATAATTAATCTACGTGGTGTCCCAATCCATTAGCAAGTTATAGCAACCATCTATATATTTGCTGTGGAGTGGGACTGTCCCACTGGGACACCAAGTGGATTTAGCTGAAAAACAACTAAACTAAAAAGATAATATAGTATAAGAAAATGACAATTTGTTTTTTTGCTATATAGCCAAAAACGCCAGATAATAGCAAATTTGCCAAATAGCTGTGCAAGGTGGTGCAAAATCACTGAAATAGGCTTAAACGGACTCAATAAACTTTCCACTTTTTGATCAATTCCAAATTTATTGCGAAATTCTAATGTTATTGAATTTTTTAACTCCCAAGTGCGCTATTAGCGCTAATTAAATTAAACAATCTTAACCAAAATTTCTTTTATGAATAACCAAATTTAACAAATAAATTTAAACGTTTGTAAAATACAGTAAAATATAGTTTGAATTGTTAATGACTAAAACACAATTCTTACTATATCTGGCTACACATCTTTTTATGTGATGTGATCCATGAGAAAGTATCGAAGTCATCGTTTTTTCGCCACCCATTGCGCTCAATTTACTCGCGCGCGTCAAATCGGACAAAAAAAAATGGGCCGAGCAGACTATAACATCTATTTGAGCTAAATAATTAATTATAGGTTTTCAAAAATACAAGCAACTTAACCGTTCACAGACGAATGCACACGGGCGAGCGACCATACAAATGCAAATTATGTGACTACGCTTGTGCTCAGGTAAATCGCACATTCAATGCCCATTTTTCGTTTTTTTTTGTGTTCATTTTGCGAATTGAGGGGGCACTTAGGGTTTTCAAACGAACATTAAAATCACTTTCATAAATTATGAGTGCTAATTTACTGTGATCGAAACACAAATCAAATGGAGGGCAACTTATGGCCGAAGGGTCCGGTTGTTGTCGCGGCATCCCCATTTTTCCGTTTGCAACACATTTTACCTAAAATATTAAAGGACAAGTGAAATAGAATACAGTGGCTCCGGGTTCATGCACTTTCAATAATTCAAATTTAGTCTAAATTTGGGCTAAGTGACCACTGGAAGTTATGGGACAGGGAGTGGTTATAAGATCATCATTTCAAATGAAAGTCAGTTTTGGTGAACACTAATTTTTACTGGAAAATACTATCAATTTCTTCATAGATTTAACTTGAAAATCATGCCGTTTAATTCTATGGATGCTTATAAGGTCAAGTGAATTAATACCACAAACCTCGAAAAGTTCTCCCTACAGGGGTCTATTTGCACTTTTTTTCCATAAGTTCATACATTTTGAGGTTTTATAAGTGAAATTAAAGAAAAGTTTTCATCTTTTTTGGCTGTTTATAAGGCAAAGTCAGTTGTTTAATGCATTTAGGTACACAAACACGTAAACAAACACGGCACAATTTAATAAGGGCTTAAATAAACCCTAAATATTTAGGGTTTGGTACAATCCCTTTTACAGTGCAAGGTTATGACTCATAACTTAAGAGGCATCAGAATGAGCAGGACGATGCAATAATTCAGTTTTTACTGAATAGACAATATTTTTTGAATTATATGTGTGTCTTCACTTTGTATATATAAATATTCATTTTTTTTCTCCAAATTTGAGTTTAATAATTAACGAAGCGATGATCGTGTTGGGGCTAGTTATGTTGATGCACCGACCATTATTTCATACTGGCACCCAAATGTCATTATCATAGTCTTAGACATGAATTTTGCATCGGCTACCTTTTGTATATGCACTTTGGCTTAAGTCGAATTTTCGCGTTATTTAAATGTTTTCTCCATTTTATCGGTCATGGATTTTCCATTGTCCCATTGGGCCAAAATGTCTCGCTAAAATATCGGTATGCCGCTCATACGTTTTTAATCTCACATTTTCCATAATGGACAATTGATAGCGGAAAACACGTTTTTGTCCGCTTAACCGTCAATGGCCACATTGCTGACATTTTTTTTGAATAATAGCCAAACATGAGGAAACATACATCAAAACAACATTTAGCGGGCACCATAAATCATTTCTATCGCCGATAGACTATCGGGCTAATCTTTCACGGCTACTTTGTCGTTGAGACTGACCTTAACCTCATTTGTCGAGACCCGTAAATTACTCTTCGTGTCGTAGAAATATCTGATGATTTGGTAAAAAAGAAATACACAAAAAAGACAGATGATAAACTTACGATGACTTTCGGTTTTCTCGAAAAATAATTTACGGTAAAAAAACATTTTTTGATGAGGTGGCATTGAGACCGTTAACAGTTAAGATAATCAACGAACCGGTATCACGTGTACACACCAACCGGTAACACCTTACGGGAAAGAACATCTGAGATATTTCCAATTCTTCTAGAATTAAAAAAAAATAATGGAAAACGATAACAGCTCACTCTTTTTGGCACTCGAAAATATTACCGAAAATAAATACCGACCTTACATTTCCTGAAAAAGCTCGGGAGTGCACCGGGCCTAGTGAGCCAGTTTAACCCCTGATGTGCAGTATTAAAATAATAACGTTTTAGTCATCGAAATTGACTCGACATATGAAAACTCATGGGACGGGGAAAGAGCACCAACACAAGTGTGATATTTGCGGCGTGCCATTCGCGGTTTTTTCGACGCTTGAGAAACACATGAAGAAGGAGCACGCCGACAAGCTCAACGAGCGAATGCACTTCTTGCCCATCACCGCGAAATCTTCTTCAAAATCGCTTTTATAAAAAAAAAATCCAAAATTTTTAAAAAAGATTTTTTTTCAAAAATTCTTTTTTTTTTGAAGTTTTTTTTTTTGCCTCCCAGAAAAAAATCAATTTGCTTATATATCGCCCTGTTCATATTTATTCTTAATGTGTACTTCATGCTCATTTTATATATATATATATTTTTTGGTACCAATTTTTTTCTCAAAGATTATCAACAAAAAATGAAAATGGCCGTATTTATTCAAGTTTTGCCAAATTTTATCCAAAGAACAAAATAAAACTAAAAGTAAAAAGATTCATTGTAAAACTATTTTTATAATGACCGGTGAATAAAGTAAGCGTAAAATACTCCATATAATATGGCCCATATGAGTAGGCATAATTTATAATTTTTGCTGCCTTAGATTCTATGCTCGATGAAAAAACTAAAATTAATAACAAACGTCTATTTTGTACGGAACAAATCAAGTCCGTTTAGGAAATTTTCGGACAATCATGGATTTTAAGGAAATTAAAAAACGCCTAATAGTCCAAACAAAATACCTATTTTTATATAATTATAAAGTCATAAAATATTTTGAATACATCTATCTGGAGCATGATCTTCACCACTATAATACTTTTCCGATTATTTTTCATATACTGTGTGGTCCAACAATGACTCAGCTAGAAACTCAAATTTATGGGCGCACTTTTTATGCTGAAAAGATGTAAAACTGCGCGCTCAAATTTGCTGTGGATGATTCATTGATGAACCACACAGTACTAAATTAATAGTTATACAATATAACCACGGGCTGCAAGAGTTAATTTAGCTCCTGTATAACAAAATGCCGCTTAAGTTATATGGAGCCAATTTTTGGTTTAAAACGTCCCTTACTTAGGTACAGCTTGAAATTACGCCTGCAGCAAAGTTTGACTTTCTAAAAGTGCTACATTTTATTAGTTTTTGGCGATATATTTTTTCCCAGAAAAAATAACTTTGCAAAAAAATCGGTACCGTGACAGTGATTGTCCAGTCGTCAGAGTTCAAGTTCAAGTCGCATGTTCATTCGACAATTATCTGTTCATTTATTTTGCCCATTATCCAATCAGCCCGCGCAGTGTAGATTTATCATGAATAATTGGCACTGGCTGATTTGGGTAAAAGTCATCTTTGACAAATGTAGGCCATGTCCATATCTCATATCTGATTGATTGTGCACTTTGTAGCAATTGACTATTTTTTTTTCAATATCAGATATGATTTAGAGACACCGTCTGAATCGGTCTCTGTTCTTTTGTGGCGAAAGGGTAATCCGCCGAAATTTCTCCATTTCAAGAATGCCCAAAAGGTGAAAATTTCGGCGGATTAACCTTTCGCCACAAAAGAAAAGAGACCGATTCAAACGGTGCCAATCAAAAAGAGAGCGAAAGGGCAATTTTAACCTTTGCGCGTTATTTCTTCACAATTCTGGATATATGCCCTACAGGATTCTTCTAAAATTGGAAAAAGCAATTACTAACGCCCTTACGCACCCTTGGTAGATATCAACCTATACTATATTCAGTAATAGTAAAATCCAATATACGTGAGATAAACTATTTTTATTTTTAGAGAACGGCAAATTCAGGAGATTATTTCGTCAATAGGAGTTAAATTTGTTAAAGTCCTTCAAATATTTTGAAATTCATTTCGAATCAGATAAGTTATCTGAGATAACCCTCTAACTGAATTTTCCAATTTTTGTTAGTTGACCTTCGCTCAAAACACCCGGTGCCCAAGTGAAAATCTACCAACAGCTTTGCTGCCACCCTCTCCATAGATTGCAGCAGTTCAATTTTTTATAAAAAAAAACGGAAAATAAATCGCTGCCAGGGATATCCAATTTTTCCATAGAGTTTACAAAATCTTTGTGTTCATCTGTTTTTGTTTGTCTTTTTTCGACAATTCTGTATTTATTTAAAAAAAGCTCTTCGCCATCTAAGATGGTCCATTGTTTCTTTGTAATCAGTGCTTCGAAATTATCATTTTCTAGAACAATAAATAAATAAATTTTGAAAACAAATCCATTTTCGTCTTAACCCTGATGCGCCGGTGCTACACACGGTGTGCGATTTCAGATCTATGTCGCTCTCACGGTTAAACCACTTTCTGAAGTGCTCGGTTTGGTTTGACCAAATAAATTATATCGCCTTTGACTTTCTAGAACGAGAACCAAAACATTATTTTGATACAGTAGGTATCTCGAAATTGGGCCATCTAGGCGACCCATTTTGCGCTGTTTTTAACAAAAAAAGCTTTCTTCCCAAATAAAATCATGCGTAGTGGACAAACTGTTCATTTTCATTGGAAGATCGATTAACGGAAAAAATTTGTACGTTCAAGAGCTCTAATTTTATAGTCCGAAAAAACGCGTGCGACTAAGACTTAGCGTTTTATGACCTCAAACGCGCAACCAGTTAAAAATCAAAATTTCAATAAAATACAATTATCAACTAGTTTTTGTTATTCTTTAATTCTTAATTAATGTTTAAAGTTAATTTAAAATACAAATAATTAATTTAAACTATTGAACTTTTAAAATTTCACAATATAAATTTTGATATTAACTCCTAGGGCTCATTTTTGGATTTTTTTTTGTAAATATTTAATTTAATATTTTTTTACATAACAATAAAGTGAGACAAAATTTTGGGTGAGATTTTTGGGTGGAAAATTGTGAAATGTATCAATTATAATTAGGGTGTCCAAAACAGTGTCGAGTTAGGGTAATTTCATAAAAAAACAATTGTTTGTTATAAAATAATTTGTTTGTTATTTTTATAAAATCAAAATAAATCCATAAATAAATAACGTCCTAACCAGTTATTTTAACACACATTATCTTAATTTGTTAAGATAAGTGGTCAGGTGGTGTACATCCCTTTAAAATAAATAACACAAAAAAAATGCTGATAAAAATCAATTATAGATATATGGACTTTTTTCGCGCGGTACATCGCGTTATAGTGGAAAATGCATTTGAAAAGTCGACCGTTTTCGCCCCAAAAAATTGCACGCGCTCCAGGAGTTAAAAAATGAAGATGTTTAGAGGTTTAGTTAAGTCGTTCACATAATGGAGCAACTTAAAAATTTTTCAATATTTTTTTTAACTTTCTCTGAAGGTATTCAAAATCGATTTCTTTGATTTGAGCATGCTAAAAAAATCAACATTTGTTCAGCACTATTTTTTTTTCTTTCTTTTTGTAAAATTTTAAATTTAAATTGTATTTTTCCAATTTTAACATTATATTAGAGGAAATTGTCGTAGAATTTTTTTCCCTTAATCGAGTTTGTTACAAATCCGTTCGGAAAATGTCAATATATGACCGTCAATGATCATTTTTGTTTGGTTTTTGTNCGGCACAACCATTTGATTTATATTGATTTCGTGTACATATTCTGATAAAGTATACTTGGGAGACTATCCCGTGTGATTTTTAGCACTAAAAGTTAAACGGGTAAGAAATGGCGAAGGGATAAGAGTGACCTACACACGGTGTGTAGGTACCGGCGCATGAACACTAGTCCATTTAGCGGCGCATCGGAGTTAACGCGACATGCTGCGAGATGAAATAATGTAGTGTGAATTTTGATCAACAGTTACAGTGTATAATACAATTTGTGAACATAAAATTTTCACTGTGCCAAAAGATGCATCTAGATTCTAGAATCTGGCTGGCACAAAACATGTGGCCGAGTCAATACAGTCCTCACCCTCAATACGGACGCTTTTGTGACATGGACACTTTATGACAATTCAACCCAATACGGACGCTATTTTCGAGAATCAAAAACGTCCCTTTTAGAAGCAAGGACTGTACATGATATTATGGGAATACAACGGGTAAAAACGCGGTTACACAAGATGCTTTAACAGTGTACGAATTAAATTATAAGTAGACTGTATTTACAATTGATGGTTATCCTTTAAGGGACTGTAATACATTCTGTATTTGCAGAAAGACAATTTCACATAATACAACTATAATTTAATTATAATAATTACAGTATGCATCCTTACGGCTTTCCGGCCACTTGCGCGTTCAAAAACCGGCCGAGCTAAACCGATGAGCGGGAAAAGTGGCCGCTATAAACGTATCATTTATAGACGTCCGTTATTTCAACCACTAGTGTACAGAAAAGACTAATAATAGCTGTTTGTTCTTGGAGAGGTCAATTTACAGGATCGGCAAGGCTTTTAATCTTTTCCTAATGTCAATCCTAAAGATAATCCTATAACTAGTCCAACTAATAGAAGAAAAAAGCAGCAGCAGCATGGGGAACAACAGCATTCGCCTCCTAAATATAATAATTTGTTTTTTGTGCGAAATGGCCATAAGGACAAGCTTGAAGGTACAGAACTTGTGCCCTCTTTTATGAAACGCAAAAGTTATTTTCATATTTCTTACCATGAGCTTGTCCATAATATGAGAACACTTCAGGGGGTTTTCAGATATTTTGTGTTACGATACTACTAGGTGCAAGCAGGTTAACTGCCAAGTGGAAATTTGCACGATACGCTCTAAGTTAGAGCTTGTAACCTACGGTTACCTGTCCCATGTCATGGGAAAACGGCGGAATATCTTAACACTGATAGACGGTTCTAAGTTAGAGCGCCTAGCCTAAGATTAAAAAAAAACACATTTTATAGCCATTAAACACATCTGTACAAATAGACCATAAGCGTTAGAATCCACTCGTTCGGAACGAGTCGTTCCCCTTGAGTCCAAAGGCTGTGGATTTAAAATAAGTTGGTTAAAATTATTTTGCCTTTTGCGGGAAGAAAAACCCCTTTCTGAACCACCGGGAGTATTTCCCCCGTAGCAACATGACTGAAAGCATGAAGCAGAACTACCTCCACGAATTCCACTTTCTTCGCATCCCAAACAATTCCAGCACATTTCGTTTGGACACAATTGTCTTACCGTAATTTATCAAGGTTACAAATATTGTATTATCCAGAAATTCTTAAAAAAATATACTGACATACAGATTGGCACACAAATTTTCAAACTTTTACATAAACTGGTTTAGAGTTGAATTGTTGACTCCGCACAACTGTATTAAATTGAAATTATGTGTATTACAATGTAGTGTGAGAATAAAACCTGCACAAAAAATGATATTTGCTTAAATTTAAAGCATTTCAAATGTTAATTATGTGAGGATGATTTGTTTAAAAATCAATTCGTTTACTCCTTTATTTTATTATTCAGTTAATTTCAGGTAATCGGCAACAAACTTGGTAAAAAACAATACAGTTGTGTAAAGCATATCGTAATTATTTTATCGATATAATAACGATTTTTGGTTGAATGAACGGGAAAAACATAAATGACCCTAATTGAAAAAAAAAATACCAATGTCTGGTTTGACTATCATCGACTAGTTTATTGTATCTAAACCCCTATATATAGGTTATATGATATAGGTTCACCACATACAATGGGTTTCTCGTGGATTTAGATGAAATATTGTCCGACGATAATTTAACCTTTTTCGGCATATTAAAGTGTAGGCTTTACACAACGGCATCGTATCAAACTACCTAGGACGCTATGAGAAAAAGAAGAACTGTAAATTACAGTATTTTTGAATTCGCTGCGAAAAACAGAATTTTTCTCAATTGTTGATGGAAAATCCGAAAATCCAGATACACTTTTCTATGAAATAAGGGCCGTCTTTTCAAAGTTATTTTTCAAAAAAAGTGTTTTTAATACGTTTCTCAAGCCATGAAAATAACACGAAAAAACTCCTGGTGCTGGAGAGGACAAGGCCGTCCTCTATTCGCTTTTTCGAACAAACATAATAATTTTGTACACTGTACTTCTCTCAATAAAGACATATGTGACGCGTTTCAAGTAACGCATTTGAATTTGATTTATCGCATTGGTCACGTTAGCAATTCAATCTATAGTATGAATCATACTGTAATTCTTTAAAGATAAGTGGATAATTTCCACAGAAAAAAAAAGAAAAAAAAACTTGTATTTTTGGATATTTTTTGTTTTGTTTTTGGTAGTACTTTTTATAACGATAGGTCGGCACAGTTTTTTACTAATAAGAACTGCATATGATAACTGCATAATGATAACTGACATTTTCAGTTACTGAAAACCAGGAAAGTACATTTTAGTGTTATATTTTTTTATTTTATTGATTTATTAAGGTTATCCTTCAATTATTAAATACAACGAATAAGTAGGGTGATCGAGGTGGGAAGTACAGATATGATTGCAATTTTTGGTGCCATTAATGAATTGCATTTCGTTGGCGTAGTTCAACGTAAATTTGGAACCCATTCCGTGAGCTAAAATAAATGTACTTTTTCAGACTGACTTTGAGACTGGCTTGAAAGACGGTCTATTGTATAACGTTACTTAATAAGTAATACGTATGTTCCACAGACGTACATGTAATGTAGGTAATCTAGTAAATTCAAACATAAAAGCACTACCCAAAATGTAAAAAAGTTCCGGAATAGAAGCGTATTACATTTTACACATAACTTTTTGGAATGTTGATATTATGAATCATAATTTATGATCTCGCAGTCACAATTCTTAGTTATAAAACTGTATTAGTTAAACTATCTCTTACTTTAAAATTTTTAACCTTTAGAATGGAACTTAATTTCGAGTTCGAAAACGTTTAATTCAAAATGAGTTAATCAAAGTTCTTCCCTATAAAATACAAAATGCGAACATTAGGGCGTAGTCCGTCTGACGAATCTAACGATTTTTGCGAAATGATAAATTATTATGAAAAAACTCGGCAAATCTTACCTTTTTCTTTATAAGTAGAATGTCCTGTTCAAATCCGTCATCATGTCTCAAAAGCGTGTCCAGAGCATGAAAAATTGTTTCAATTAATTGCTCTTTGTTGTGGAGCTCAGCAACCGGTTTTCGCAACGATACCAGTTTAAACATTTCTTCCTTATGGGTTGTGAAATCGGCCACAAATTCCGACCGCTTACAATCCAAATACAACTCTAGATGATTTATGAAATATCGCCGTTGATAAAAAGTCTCTGTTCCCGACTTTAGTGTCCAATCTGGGGACCGACTTGAGGCAAAATGTGCCCCAGCCGGTTTGTTACATCGTCTTGCCATTTTTTTTTTTTTAGAAATTCTTAATAATATCATAGTAGTAATGTAATTTATAAAGAATAAGTCTAAAAAGGGATAAAAAATATATTGTTTTACGTCTGAAGACGTGCACGCTATGTTTCCTAAGAGGAAAAAATCATGGGTACTGTTAAATTCTTGAAAATGAGTGTAATTGATTCAAGTAGTAAATCAGACAAGTCATTGATCAAACTGTTAGTGGGCCGTTGAAAATAAATATTTAATGTTTTAGTAGATTGTAGGCGTTTAACATAATATGTTTTTAGGACAAGGCCATAATCTGATCAACTGATTGAATAAAGAAAAACGTAATTACATTTTGTTCGGATGAGAAATCTATACATTTCAAAATAAATGGTGGTTTAGTTTTCTGTAAGTTCTGCCAACTAAAAATATGAATTATCATTAAGAATTATTTTTAAAAATATGAATTATTATCAAGATTTAGTTAGGTAATTGAAAATTATCAAAATCTTTGTATTTGAGATCAAGGTATATTTAAGGTAACGGAGATGAATAGCCAGCAATACTGGCTAGAGCTCGTACGAAAATGTAATTCAAATTGTGTTCCAGGTACGTGTTCGAATTTTTCTTGGGTCAAATAAGGGTCCGAGTAAATGAATTTAAGGACCGGCCATACGTGGTGTTTAAAATATTAACGAAGTATAGAAAATCTCTTAGAAACCACCACAAACATTCAATAATTGATGCAATTTGCAAAATTATTTTTAAATGATTAGCGAAAGGTTCAATCAGTGAACTTCATTGCCTAAAATGGTGGGATTTTAGGCAGCATAATTGTTGGCCTTGAATTTGAGCAACGTGCTCAACTTAAGGAACTCCAAATTTTCAAAGCGAGCTTAATTATATTAAACCTTGCGATATTAAGGACCGGTCAGTCATGTTGTTTACAAACTGCACGTTCGGTAAAAACGCTATAAAATCCGTTTAAACTGGGTTTTGTAATTTTTGTGTTTAATTTGTACACAACATGACTGACCGGTCCTTAATGTCGTTTTTCTTGTTTCGTCTAAATTTGGAAACGATCACATTGAAAAGACAGATATTGTCCTTCTGATTCCTTAAATTTTGGTTTTGATCCAAATTTAGAAAAATAAAAAGTTTCTAGATTTTTTTCATGATATGATCTTATACGTAGTACGTATAACGTACCTCACATGAACGTAGTTTTATACGTACTTTCACATGTCATGACAGTTACTAGAAGTAAATCAACCTGAAAAACGCTTTAAAATATTTCTTATATACATTTTCGTAATTTACTAGTGCTTTTCTCAACCGGTCCTCGACCGGTCCTTAAACATTAATTGGGGACGAGTGATAGTGCTACGAAAAACTTTTACGACTTCAATACCTTTTACGAATTCAGTGTATAACAATTAAAGTATTTCTCTGAGAACGCGTTTCTCGCTTATTTAAGAAAGTGTTATATAAGACGCAAGGGATGAAAAGCGAGAAAGTTGACCTGTAACACATACAGTATGTGACGTACACTATGTGGAATTCTATTTAAATAAATGTTGATGGTCACATTTCGAACCTTTTCTAAGATTGTATTAGTCATTTTAATGCCAAGCGACATCAAGGCGAAAGAGCACCCAAACGACAGCCGGGAAAATCACCGGTCAAAATTGCGGAAGGTGGCTTTGGGACAGTGTATGAATGTCTGGTGAAAGATTTGCCCAATAATAAAGGTGTCGGAAAAAACCTCGCCGTTAAATTTATCGATATCAGCAACATAGCGTTAACTTGGCAACACGATCCTTTATTTCTACAAAGTGACGGAGTGCCTAGTTCCTCCCAACTATCTGGTATTCTGGAATTGCACGAGCCAGTAATTCAAGGCTATCTCGCAGAGGAAATTGTCAATAAAAGATTAGTATTGTAAAATTAGATTTCGATTTGAACTTTTTGAAAATAAAAAAAATCTGTTTTAAGCAAAAATATGGCTAAATAAAAATAAAACTAAAATATTCCAAATTTTAACAAATTTCGAACGACTTTTATTTGACGCATAGACAGAAAGTGAATGCAAAAGTTGAATGCAAAATTTTACCAATTGAAGCTTTCTGGATTCAATTCAGAAAGGGCATCTGGGAAGTTGCTATTTCAACAGAAAGGTGCACTGGAAACCTCAATACGTGGCTTGATGAGGATGAGAAACCTACAAATAACCCAAATCAAACTGATCCCCATGCAGGTCAAGAATTCGTGATCAAAAATAATCTACTGTATATTATCTACAGTTTGATCTTGTCGTAATTTTTCAATTGAGGACAGTATAAGTGAGTAGACCAAGAACAGAAAGTACCCAAGTAAGGTATTTTACTGTATGCCATTTTGATCCCTTGAATAGCAAATGGCAGGTTTTCAAGTTTTGACGAAATCCGAAATGTATTTTTTGGCCTAACAAGCACACTTGAAGAGATCTCCGAACTTGGTTATTATCATGGAGATGTTAAATTGAGCAATATTCTAATGCGAAGCCAGAACGGAAAGCCAGTCCCTGTTTTAACTGACTTTGGTCAACTGAAAGTAAAAGCACTGACGCCAGTTTATGCCGCTCCAGAACAGCTTCGAAATTATAATGTTATTAAAGAAAAAACTGACATTTACGGACTTGGAATTTCAATGCTTTTATCGTTTTATCATTTTCGGGACGCTCTGACTCTTTTATTTGGAGCCTTAAAATCAACGCCAAGTGATCAGGAAACCGGTTTGCATACCTAAATTAAATCCGCACGGTGTTTGATTATAATTTGTTATGATAAAAATGACGTATTTTAAACGATTAAGCAACCAAGTACAATGGTAACTTAACAAAATTTTCCCTCAGAAATTCAAGTTTAAAAGGGTCAATCGCAAAAGACCCGGCAAATGCGTTTCATTATGAAATTAAACCCTCTAAAAACCCTATCAAACCGAAATTCTGACAGTATACGATGAGATTAAAAGCGATCGTTTTATTGCTTTGGTACGACAAATGACTTCGTTTGACCATACAAAGCGTCCATCATTTTATGACGTACGTCAAGAATAGGAATTCTTATTATATTTGTATCTTACAAAAACGTTCTATAAAAACTACATTTGCAGAAATTCGGGTCAATATTAGTTTTAGTTCAGAAATCAACGTCAATGTTGCGAAAAAATGTTAAACATATACACCACTTAATCAGTTATCTTACCACTTTTAGGACTTAAAAAGAGTATGAAATGTTTCTTCCGATAAAAATCAATTTGACGAGTGAGAAGTATTTTAGAGATTGTCAAAAAAAAAAATTGTGGTTAAGTTTCAAACGTCCAGGGGCATTTATTGCAAGCAATATTAAATTTATTTTCAAGATCTATTTTTTGATAAAACAAATTCTTTCCCATCGTTAAACTAATACGAAGTGAAACAAAATTGGCAATTCTAGCTAAGAATTACACGAAATACGTTTGCCAGAACGTCAGAAGCTCACGGATTTAAGTGTAACTGCCGAATTGTTAACACCATTTTGCATGAAAAATACTTTGCAATTAAGCTTTAAAGCGTTCAATTGTCTCGATGCTAATCAAAACGGCAATGATTTTGGAGACAGTCAGCTGAACTGGGCATACCAAATGCAAAATGTTATCATCAGAACCTGGAGAGATTTTTTGTCGAAAATTGCCAAACAGAATCAGCAAAAATGTTTCGAGATTTACAGAGCTATAGACAATATCGAAGCATTACAAACTAACAATCAGCTGGGTATTTTAATTTTTCACAGATTTTTTAGTTATCATAGCGAAAATAAGAAGAAAAATCAAATGAAAAAGTCAAACCAAATTTCGTTTTACACGGCCGATTTTGGTTACCTAAAAATTCTATCAAAAAAAATACTTTGAGTAAATATGGCGACGGTACGAGTTGGTCTTGCCTTTTTCTCGCTCAAGCGTTGGAGGAGAAAAAAGAAAAAACGACCCGCGCCAACATTTCTACACAATCTAGACTATTGAAAACAAGAGTCCCATGTGTAGTATGGGACTTTCTTATAGGGACCGAAGTAAAAAAATTATAATTCAGTTTTGTAGGAAAAAAAATTAGGAACTCACACGTTTTAGTCGAAAACATTACATTAATGTGAAAGATAGAGAATACATACACCGGGTGCGCAGTTATCGGGCGTCCAGTTANGATACAAATATATTTTATTTATGTCTGATGACGGGTACTCTATGTTTCCTAAAAGGAAAAAATCATGGGTACTGTTAAATTCTTGAAAATGAGTGTAATTGATTCAAGTAGTAAATCAGACAAGTCATTGATCAAACTGTTAGTGGACCGGTGAAAATAAATATTTAATGTTTTAGTATATTGTAGGCGTTATGTTTTTAAGACAAGGCCATGATCTGATCATCTGGTTGAATAAATAAAAACGTAATTACATTTTGTTCGGCTGAGAAATCTATACATTTCAAAATAAATGGTGGTTTAGTTTTCTGTAAGTTCTGCCAACTAAAAATATCAATTATTAAGAATTATTTTTTAAAATACGAATTATTATCAAGATTTAGTTAATTGAAAATTATCAAAAGCTTTGTACGTATAAAATTTTCCAAATTTTTTGAGATCAAATTATATTTAAGGTATAACTTATACCGTATAAGTTATAATGTTATACCGTACAGCAGACATACCGTACTGGCAGAATAGCCAGCAATACTGGCTAGAACTCGCACGAAAATGCAATTCAAATTGTGTTCCAGGTACGTGTTCGAATTTTTCTTAAGTCCAATAAGGGTCCGAGTAAATGAATTTAAGGACCGGTCATACGTGGTATTTACAATATTAAGGGAGTATAGAAAAGCTCTTAGAAACCACCACAAACATTCAATTGCAAAATTATTTTTAAATCATTAGCGGAAGGTTCACTGCCTAAAATGGTGGGATTTTGGGCAGCATAATTGTTGGCCTTGAATTTGAGCAACGTGCTCAACTTGAGGAACTCGAAATTTTCAAAGCGAGCTGAATCATATTAAACCTTGCGCGATTAATGTCGTTTTTTTTTCGAAAATCGTCTAAATTTGGAAACAATCACATTGAAAAGACAGATATTGTCCTTCTGATTCCTTTAATTTTGGTTTTGATCCCAATTTAGAAACACAAAAAGTTTCTAGATTTTTTCATGATATGAACTTGTATACGTAGAACATATGTTACTTCACAGAACATATGTGTAAGAACATATTACGTAGAACATATCACGTGAACGCAGTTTTATACGTACTTGTATACGTTCTTTCACGTGTCATGGCAGTTACTAAAAGTAAATCAACCTGAAAAACACTTTAAAATATTTCTTATATACATTTTCGTAATTTACTAGTACTCTTCTCAACAAATCCTATGACCGGTCCTTAAGCATTTATTGGGGACGAGTTTTTATTTAGTAGATTTTATTTAGTAAATTTTTATTTAAATAAATGTTGATGGTCACATTTCGAACCTTTTCTAAGATTGTATCAGTCATTTTAATGCCAAACGACACCCAGGCGAAAGAGCACCCAAACGACAGCCGAAAAAATCACCGGTTAAAATTGCGGAAGGTGGCTTTGGGACAGTGTATGAATGTCTGGTGAAAGATTTGCCCAATAATAAAGGTGTCGAAAAAAACCTTGCCGTTAAATTTATCGATATCAGCAACATAGCGTCAACTTGGCAACACGATCCTTTATTTCTACAAAGTGAGGGAGTGCCTAGTTCGTACCAACTATCTTGTATTCTACAACTGCACGAGCCAGTAATTCAAAGCTATCTCGCAGAGGAAATCGTCAATAAAATATTAGTATTGAAAAATGAGATTTCGAACTTTTAAAAAATTAAAAATCTTCTATGAGCAAAAATATGGCTAAAAATTAAAAATAAAACTAAAATACACCGCTTGAGGGTTTATCAGGCCCCCCTTTATCAGGCCACTTTGCCCGCTCGTGCGCTTATCAGGCCGGTCTCTCATTGGATAATAGCTAATTTGTATTGCGAAATTCCCCGCTCGTCCGCTTATCAGGCCACCTTGTTTTCTACATTTTTCAGCTCTTCCGCCTACGCCCTTGGGGTTTATCAGGCCGCTTGAGGGTTTATGAGGCCGTTTTGGGAAGGTGAAAGTGGCCTGATAACCCCTCAAGCGGTGTATTCAAAATTAACAAAAAAAATTCAAAGGACTTTTATTTGACGCATGGACAGAAAGTGAATGCCAGGGTTGAATGTAAAATTCTACCAATTGAAGCTTTCTGGATTCAATTTAGAAAGGGCATCTGGGAAGTTGCTATTTCAACGGAAAGGTGCATTGGAAACCTCAATACGTGGCTTGATGAGGATGAAAAGCGTACAAGTAACCCAAATAAAACTGATCAAGAATTGGTGATCAAAATAATCTACAGTTTGATCTTGTCGTACTTTTTCAATTGAGGACAGTATAAGGGCCTGCGCTTAAAATTGATTTTCATTAGGAACTTGATACTTATAAATTATAAATTATCGTAATTTTAGTAACCCCATTTTCGACGAATACTAACGATATTCCTAATTTTTACCGCGATGTCTTTACGTTATTATGTTTATACATATGTAACATATGTAACATATGATATGTTCTATCGTATTTGTTGATGGCTCAATTTGATAATTGTCCATTTAAAAATCCTAATGAACAAACAGAACAATGATAAATCGCCTGGTTTTTTTGATTGCGTATTTAGAAAAAAACATAAGTCTAAGCAAAAGGAAGTAAAATAAAGAGGAATTCCTTTGTCGGCCAATTCGTTCGCAATATTATTAATTCAGAAAATCGTTCGTTTTTATCATTAACATACGTTAGAAACTCACAATGACTTACCATTTTGTTCAATCATCCCCAAGTACCCAAGTAAGGTATTTCCTACTGTATGTCATTTTGATCCCTTGAATAGCATATTGCACGTTTTCAAGTTTTGATGAAATCAGAAATGTATTTTTTGGCCTTACAAGTACACTTGAAGAAATCTCCGAACTTGGTTATTATCATGGAGATGTTAAATTGAGCAATATTCTAATGCGAAGCCAGAACGGAAAACCAGTCCCTGTTTTAACTGACTTTGGTCAATTGAAAGTCAAAGCGCTGACGCCAGTTTTTGCCGCTCCAGAACAGCTTCGAAATTATAATGTGATTAAAGAAAAAACCGACATTTACGGACTTGGAATTTCAATGCTTTTATCGTTTTATTATTTTCAGGACGCTATGACTTTGTTATTTGGAGCCTTAAAATCAACACCAAGTGATCAGGAAACCGGTTTGCATACCTAACTCAGTACCGTGTTTGATTCTCATTTGTTATGCTTAAAATAACGTATTTTTGAAACGATTAAGCAACCAAGTACAATGGTAATTCCCGGTCACTTAACCCATCCATGCAAAGAATCGAAGAGTTCAACTCATGCATGGCGTCTCACCATGAAAAATATCCAATTGGTATAAATTTCAAGAAAATTGACCGTGTTGTTACTTTTTTATAACGTTCGAAAATGGCAAAGTGTCACAGTCTGAGCTTCTATACATGGATGGGTTAAATTTTCCCTCCTTTATAAATTCAAGTCACAAAGGGTCAGTCGCAAAGGACCTGGGAAGTTCGTTATGAAACTTACCCCTCTAAAAAACATATCAAACCTAAATGCTGACAATATACGATGAGATTAAACGCGTACGAAGCGACCCTTTTATTGCTTTGGTACGACAAATGACTTCGTTTGACCATACAAAGCGTCCGTCATTTTCTGACGTACGTCAAGAATAGGAATTCCTATACAAAACTTAGTATAAAAAGTACATTTGCAGATATTCGGATCAATATAAGTTTTAATTCAGAACTCAACGTCAATGTTGCGAAAAAAATTCCTCTCAGAAAATGTTAAACATATACACCACTTAATCATTTATTGTACCACTTTTAGAACTTAAAAAGAGTCTAAAATGTTTCTTCTGATAAAAATCAATTTGACCAGTGAAAAGTATTTTAGAGATTGTCGAAAAAAAAAGTGGTTAATAAGTTTGAAACGTCCTGGGGCATTTATTGCTAGCAATATTAAGTTTATTTCCGAGATTTTTTTTTTTTTGGAAAATAGAGTCTTCCCCCTCCTTAAACTAATACGAAATGAAACTAAATTGGTAATTCTAGCTAAGTATTAAACGAAATACGACGACCAGGACGTCAGAAGCTCACGGATTTAAGTGTAACTGCCGAATTGTTAACGCCATTTTGCATGAAAAATACCTTGCAATTAAGCTTTAAGGCATTCAATTGTCTCGATGCTAATCAAAACGGTAATGATTTTGGAGACAGTCAGCTTAACTGGGCATACCAAATGCAAAATGTTATCATCAGAACCTGGAGAGATTTTTTGTCGAAAATTGCCAAACAGAATCAGCAAAAATGTTTCGAGATTTACAGAGCTATAGACAATATCGAAGCATTACAAGCTAACAATCAGCTAGGTATTTTAATGTTTCACAGATTTTTAGTCATAGCAAAAATGTGAAAACAAATGAACAAAAAAAAAATTTCGTCTTACACGGCCGATTTTGGTTACCTAAAATCCTATCGAAAAAAAAAGAAATAGACTGTAAGTAAATATGTCATTATATATCCCGACTGGAAATCACAATTCTTCCGTCGAAAATATGACATCCGACGTTTTTATTGTTGTTAATTATTCAATAAGTGTAAAAAATCCCGTCATATTATTTGTTTGTTTTTGTGTTCTAAGCTTATTGTCGCGTGGGTTCGAGGCGTGACTCTGATTGGTCTGCTTCCTCTCCTCCTATTCATCTAGCTGTAGGGGGATTTATGGAGTCCAAATAGAGTATTGGAAATACATATGTATATTTCCATTTATGTATACATATGTATATTTCCATTTATCCCTTATTATATTATATAATTCATGTACCTGATTGTTGTATTTTTGGAGGGATGAATAAAAAATAAATATCATTAAATGTTATCAGTAAAATTGAATACCTCGACCATCAGTTGTTTTATGAAATTATTTATTTGGTGGCTCCACGATGTCCCAATCTTATGATAACTCCGGAAAAAAGTGAATTACAGCAGGCTGATTTAGAGACGCAAATGTCCCGAATGTGTTCCCGATCTGTTATCTTTGACCCTGGTTGTCAGAGAATTCCATCTTTCCGAGACATAATGCACGACTTGAGTCAAAATGAAGTATTTGGGGACACAAAATATACTCTCCAATTGAAGCTATTGAATCATCCATTCTCGAGGTCTATCTTACCAGTTCAGCGAGATATTTTTAAGAAAGATGATGTTTGGTTTCAGAACCAAACCCAGCGCGAGTGTTTTACTGATATAAAGGTGAGTTTACGTGTGGTCCATACTGAATCTTTCTATGGTCATACTGTATCTACCAAATTGGTTCTATTATAGAAAATACAATTAATGACGGCACAATGATTTAGTTAATGAACTGCATTTTTTGCGATCAAAATTGAATAAAAAATATAATTTGTCAAGGATACCCGAATCGGATAACCCGATCATAAGAAAAATAACGGCATAGTGCGTAGGCAAACATGCCGGGAAACTTTTTGTTAAAAAAGTTAAAGATAACCGGGCGAACGGGAAAATTTGAAAGATAACGCCGTTATCATAGCCCCGTAATCATAAAGGGGTGAGACATAACAGTGCATGGGTGTATCGGGGTTTCACTATTTGTGAATGCCTTAGTTAAGAATTTTTCGAGATTTTTTATTGGTTTTATCAATGTGTTGTTTATTCCAGGAACATGAATTTGTTCGTGATTTTAACACGGTATTTTTCTAAGCCGTGTATTTGAAAGCATTTTTAATACGATGATTTTTAAACTACAAATTATTTTAGAATAACTGTCTTGTAACAATATCAAACAATCAGAAGGAAAACATGGAAATAATTCTGTACGACGGTGACAAAACGGCCAAGGAAGATGACGGCCATTACCATTTCACATCACGAACATGTACAAAAATCCCCCGCAACCGAGCGACAACTACGCAGGTGCGGATGTGCTTTGAGGATCTGAGTCAGTCGTTGCGAGATTTCGAAATAAATAAATTTGAGGAAGTTTTCGAATTTCCGACTCTAGAAAATCCTGGGCGGCCTGTAAGGGGCCCGAAGAGATCAAGCAATGCAACGCAAACAGAAAGAGTCTACAGAGTTAATTTGAGAAATCCGTTTCAAATAAAACGGTTATTCGAGGGTGAGTTGAAACAACGAATCGAAATTAACAAAAACCGACAGGATCAGCGTTCAGCAGTGACCGAATTTATAAAATATAACCGATTCTCAAGAGCTATTGTGTACGCGCCCTTTTTATTAATTTTATATCATTGATATCAGAAAGTGCTCTCTAGTGCCCAAAATGCCTTTGAATCATAAATTGTGATGCTGCCAACATATTGTTATTAGCCTGAAGGGCTATTTAAAATCTGTCCCAAATTCATAATGACAAAAGTAAGTTTATAATATTTTTTATAACGCTGAGGTGCTTTTTATAACGCTTGAGCGATGAACGTTTACTTTGAGTGAAAAAAAGATATATTAGAGTTAGAATTTAAATAAGGGAAATTGTAAACGCTGCCACAGGATTATACAATTGACGACATTGCTTATGCTTTTCAAATTGTCAAAGAAGGGTTTCGAGAAAACTTTCCAAAATTAATAGCGCGTTCGGAAACAACGTTGAAGAGCTTTCAAAACCGCATGAACAATGAAGAATCAGATTCAACATTCTGGTTTACACTTCATCAATGTGAGGATACTAATTGTACACATAATACGTGTGGCGAAGACGACGGCATTCGTATGGAAAAACGCAATCAAATTGGTGAGGGAGGATCGGGCTCTGTTTTTCATGGGCATGATGACCAAACGGCCGTTAAATTCATCAAGATCCGAAGTGTTATTGTAAAACATATCAAGGAGTCAAAGGATATTTCAGAATTCCAGTATCTGCTGTACGACATTGCAGACGAAGCTACTATTCAAAAACGCCTCAAACATGAAAACATTCTTAAAGTAAATGAATATTGGATTCAGTTCACGGTTCAGAAATGTTTTTGAACCAAATATATTTATTTAGAGAAAGTATTTGAAAAAAGATCAACAATCGTCCTACCTCTACACATTATGCATCTTTTAAATATTAAGACAATACAGTCCTTACTTCCTTTTGGGACGTTTTCGGTTCTCAAAAATAGCGTCCGAAGAAGGAACATCGTCACAAAACGGTTCATTTTTATATTAGAATGGCCCCATTTTGGCCAGAAAAGCGTGCCAAAAAGGAGCAATAGCCCCAAAAAGGAGTGAGGATTGTTATGAGATTACTTAAGCAAGATTACTTAAGCAGGATTTGCTTTCAGGTTTCCGCTTCCGTGCCAATATCTAGCTATGTTTTGGCATAAATTTGCCAGATTCATTTTTTCTGTTTGAAAAAGTAACTTACTGCCATATTTAGCTCTTATAATAATAAGCTTAATGACTCATTAATAATGAGTGTCTGAACCCTAATTAAGTGCGACAAAAGTAAAGTAGAACTTGTTATTTCTATGCCAAAATGTGAACATGATCTTAATTTTTGGATCAATGGATTTGGATCAATGGATAAGTACGATTTTCGGAAAGTTAAATCATGCTTGAAACAAATCATTAAAGCATTATCACACCTTGAACAATATGGCTATTGTCACCGAGACGTCAAACCAGGAAATATCCTAACGGATACCAAGGAAGTAAACGGAAGAAAACAAATCGTTGCAAAATTAACGGATTTTGGTTTGGTGACTTCAGAAGGGTTAACTCCAGCTTTTTGTGCACCGGAACAGTTACTTCCGAATCGAAGCGTTTTGGGTAAAACTGATGTTCATGGCCTCGGAGTAACAATATTATTTTGCTTTTTTTGCTTCAGGTAAATTAGCATTATGTTTTTTGTGGTTGAAAAGAAAGTACATTTAATGCAACTTAATAGTAATACAGGGGTCGTCAAATAAAGGGCGATTTCGTGAAATGAAAGCATTTTGTGCTACAAAGTACACTATTAGTACACTTTTAAAAATGATCATGCGTAAAAGAAGTAAATTGATGACAAAACATGAGCTGGAATAGCGTTATTTGATTTAAAACGACCGAAAGTTGGCCTTTTGGATAAACAATTTGCATAGAGTTTATTTTATATTTTTTATAAATATTAAAGTTATGTTATACGGTATGTGTCAAATACCGTTAGGTGTACAAAAAAGCGTGCGCATATAAACTACACTGAGTGTGCAGCTATAAAGCAGGTTGCCCCGCAGTTATTAGGCACCCTGCGCAGTTATCAGGCACCCTACGAAATTACCTGCTCGTGTTGTTATCAGGCAGTTTTTTTTTTCATCTTTTCCCCTTATTCCGCCTGCGCCCTGCGTAGTTATCAGGCACCCTACGCAGTTATCAGGTAGGTTTTTTTTTGTCGCGAAACCTGCCTGATAACTGCGCACCCGGTTTATATAATTTATTTTTTAATTTACTTAAAGAAATGTCTGTTTAGCGATGCAATGGCAATTTTGTTTGGGATGCCAAAGTATCCCAAGTCTGACAAGCTTAAAAGTATCACAAATGATGACGCGGTCAAATTGGTTAAAGATATGGTGAAATACGTACCAGAAGAACGGCCATCATACACAGATATCGACCGACGCTTAAACGATCTAACCGGGTACGACATGCAAAAACGTTTTATAATGGACTTTGGTATTCGAGAAGCAATTTTAGGGTACNGAACGTATCAAAAAAAAAACGGTGAGTTGTACGCCGATAATCTATAGAATGTATTTTTTTTAATTTACTCAAAAAAACAATGGCTCTTTAGCGATGCAATGGCAATTTTGTTTGGGATGCCAAAGAATCCCGAGTCTGACAAGCTTAAAAGTATCACAAATGATGACGCGGTCAAATTGGTTAAAGATATGGTGAAATACGTACCAGAAGAACGGCCATCATACACAGATATCGACCGACGCTTGAACGATCTAACCGGGTACGACATGCAAAAAGAGTTTATATTGGACTTTGGTATTCGAGAAGAGATTTTAGGGTACAACCTCGGTCACACTCTCCAACAAAGTTTTAAAAGACGCGAGAATCGATTAAATCAGTATGTTAACACAACATATGCGAGAGGACCAATGTCGGGAAATTTCGATCAACGAGACAGCCATTTATGTTGGGCATTTGCGTTACAAGTAGTTCTCAAGCTAGAACTCATGCGCTTTGGGAAGGATAGTGTTGACATAATTCCACAATTTTTACCGGATAATATGTTCAGTAAGTCAGTACAGTCCCTAGTAAGCTCCTTATTAGCATAATTTATTATGAACGATATTTTTTGAACGAATTTTTTATGAACGAATATTTTTTAAAAGATTTTAAGTTAACAAAATCAATTTCCTTTTTTATTCAAATTGGGAGACTCGTCCACGTTTTTAATGGTCTCGCGCGACCAAGGTTTTTTTCTTTTCAATAAATTAATATGTTAACTACAACCGATTTCCAAACAAAAACTGCCGTTTCCCCCCAAATTTCATCTACTTTTTTTCTGAATACGAATCAATATTGTGAGATTTTTATTTTTGTCTGGATTAGCGCCAGACTGAAGGTCGTGTCAGCGCCTCCAACGCGCGTTTCTATTGTTAACGCAATACAACTACTATTTTTGCTTTTTTTGTTTTGTTTTTCACAAATAATTCAATTCGCAACATGAAAGGACGCCAGCAGTTCCTTGTTTTTTTGTTAATTCGGTTAAAATTTAGGTTCCTCAAAACAGGTGTAAAACAGCTGAAAAGTATGAAAAATGGGCGCGCCGCTCTAATCACGCGCGAATTAATAGTCGTGCGTTAATTCGCAAAGATCAAAGGTCTATTATAATTTCGAACAATTAAAGATTAAAATACAAAAAAATCATTTGAATATCACATCCGTACCGCCCAGAATTGGCGATTGAAAACATGGTTTCGCGAGACCATTAAAAACGTGGCCCTGGTCCGAATTTTCGCAAACGTGGACGAGTTAACTTAAAATCTTTTCAAAAAATATTCGTTCATAAAAAATTCGTACAAAAATATCGTTCATGAAAAATTCTTTCAAATAAATAATTTATGCAGCTAAAATGCGCGCACTGGGGCACGTTTAGGGCGCTAAACGTTGTATGATTTTATGTTACGCGCCGATAAAGTTACTAATATCAGTGCTGCTTGGTAAAATTCACCATAAAAATTAGTAGCTAACAGAAGACTGTAAATGTAATATACTTTTGGTTCCTTTTTGAAGGTGTATATTTTTTAATGTTCACCACTACTGCTTGTCAAGACTTCAAAGGATTGTTTAGCCAAGGGTTTGTTGGATAATGAAACGGCGAAAACGATGTTCAAAAGAATCGAAAACTTAGATATAGGGGATCAGTTGATGTTTGAAATTATTCATCTTGTGTCGCCGAGAAGTGCCCGCCTTGACGAATTCGAGACAAACGATGGCCATCTCGAATACCAAAAAGCATATATTG
>SCLG01000012.1:758285-768413 GCA_004367875.1 Oikopleura albicans | reverse complement strand
TATTGTATTTCGAAAAAATGTTTAGTACACCCCCTGCCGCAGGGGCCCTGCGCTGTTATCTTGCAACTATCGCATGAAAAAAATCCGCAAGATAACGGAGCGAACGGGGACATCTGCAAGATAACAGCGCAGGGCTTAACACATAAAGATAGGGATTCCTGGAAAATTGGCAGAAAAAAAATCTGCAAGATAACGGAGCCAACGGAAAAATCTGCAAGATAACGGGTGACAAGATAACAGCGCAGGGGGTGTAGTAACATAGTGTCAACATACAACTTAGGGGCGACTTGTCAAAGTAAGGACCAGATATAGGCATGATTTTGTCGAAAGTTACTTCGAAGTACTTGTATTTGTTTTTTTTTCGAATCAAGCACCAAATGGCAGTTGAAAAACAAAAACGAAAAATACGTCGAAGGACGGTAAACCATATTTTTTTTTCTCAAACTAAGAAATATTGCTTTGTTTGCATGTCAGACAGCGGTCCACCTGACAACCTGTTTGATACTCTAAAAAGGTAACCAATCAATTTGTCTGATATGGTAAATAGACTCTTCACCCAAAAAAAGTCAAGATTTATCTTGAAAAAAAAAAAATAACTTAGGTAGAGTTTTTTTTAGGTCGCGCTGAACGCGAAAACACTTGACGTGAGCAGGGTAACACCTAGCGGTTTAATTTTTTTGTAACTTTTTTGTACTTTTCCCGGTTATTTCCGGTACTACCGGATGTCCTATGTCGGAGGTCATAATTTTTGTCAAAAATTCAAATATTTTGTAATCAATTACAAAAAAAAATTAAACCGCTAGGTGTTACCCTGCTCACGTCAAGTGTTTTCGCGTTCAGCGCGACCTAAAACAAACTCTACCTTAGTGCAAAAAAGATAATTTGACCTAATAACGGTCACACCTTGTGACCTTATAACTAAACCCCTGTAACAAATAACATACAAACTGAGAAATTTTTGAAGGATAGTTTTAACAATACATTTCTTATGTAACAGACTTACTGAACACTGACCTTATAACCAACAACGCCAAAAAACGCCAATATAATATAAGGATATCTTTTTTCATGTGTTTAAATACAAATACAGTCCTTGATTCCATAACGGGCGCTTCCATTACGGCCGTTTATCCCATAACGGCCGATTTTTTTCTCCAAAAAGTGATTATCCCATAACGGCCGTTTTTAATTAACGTATTGAAAAATAAGGCATTTCAATGCTAGTGTNGCCATTTTATTTTAATTTTTCCCAAATTAATCCCATGAATGGGCCTAATTCCATAACGGCCGTTTACCCCATAACGGCCGCTTTTTTCGATAACCGAAAACGGCCGTTATGGAATCAAGGACTGTAGTTTTATGGTAAGAGCGTCAGATAACAATATTATCGCATACTGCAAAAAAGCCTGTTCGCCGACTGATATCTCATTTATTAAGCCGTTTCACAAAGACTAGTACAGTATGAGTGATAATAAATAAATTATACAATACTAATAATACTAAAATAACAAGAATAAAGTCAGAATTTATTAAATTGTATAACTTAACTAGACAAATATATGAAAAATACATGCATGAGTGATACCGATCAAGCTGGTAGAAGGTACAATTGAAATAAAACTCAATGATAATATCATCAAATAATGATGGTTATTTAAAAATATAAAAAAACGCTGAGAATTAAATGTAAATTCTACATTGTGATATACCAGTGTGATGGGTGCCGTATGGGTATAATTGGAACTTTTGGGACAATCTTTAAATAGTTGTATCACAGGTAGTTTTGTCAATCCATTTTTCCAAGTTGATGATTTTTCCCGTTCGAATTTCATCACATAAACTCACGGGAGCTCTATAATGAAACGCGCGTTCGGGAACTCTCTCGATTTTATCTGCTTCTTCACAAATCAGGCTTGACAATGAAATTTTCTCAATTTCGGCCAATTGCCCGGGACTAAAAATATAATTTTAGTTGAAAAAAAAAGAAAACTAACTTGACCTTATAACGGGTCAAATTTGCGGCGGTGCGATTAGCCGTTAATAAAAAATACCTAAATTCGCCCCCTTTTTGGTACCAAAAACGATCGCCATTGCGAAGTGCTTGAAATTGTTTCACCAATAAGCATTGTAATGTCGGCCCCGTGCGTGTACCAGGTATCACATTTTCTAACAGGAGCGCAGGATAAAGTTCAATGTTGTTGACCTACAAAATATATTATACATCTAAAACCATATAAGTTACATGTACATGATATAACTATGTTGATTTTTTTTTCGAACAACCAAATTATATGAACAGGTTTTTTGAACCTAAAAAGTCGCAAAGAAATGCTTTTATAAAAACTTCCTCAAAAAGAATTGAGTACATAGTTGAGCTTATGAGTCATAAGTTATGACCTAACTGCAGAAAAGACGTTATAACCAACAAACCCAGACTTTAATACCAACAACCTAGACCTTATAAGTTATACCCAAATACAGGGGAGTCAAATACAGGTGGAGTCTTTTATAAGAAAAAAGTCTAAAAAACTGACGTGACCTTAATGCACTTTGAAAAAAACTGACTTGACCTTAGAGCAAAAAAAAAAACTGACTTGACCTCATAACGGCTCAAATGGCAGACCTTATAACCATCCCCCCATATTTTTTTGTACGAAACGATAAAGGAATCATTTTGTCTATATTTATGACTCGAAAAGGTCCTAGAAAAATAGTACTCAACTTGATAATGACAATTTTACCAAATTTTGCAATACTCTCAAATTGTGCACGTTTTTCGGAAACGCAAATTGCACAATTTGAAGGTCGAGACTGTAATCACCAAACCCCGTACTGTAGTTATGATGTTACTGGAACGTACGTTTTTATAAAGTATTTTCAGCTTTCTGAAGGTATCAGATCCAAAATCACTTCTAATATCTTCAAAACTGGTAGGAATGCTTAAACCGCAAACTTCGCGCCATTCGACATAAAACGGAATGCCATGATCTCTCGACCTCTGTATATTTAACGCGCCTAGATCCAGCGCGACTTCATCAGACGCATTAAAAAGTTTTTCGACCAGATCAGAATGCAATTCGTAATTATTCTCCCTTCGGTCAATTTCTTTTGACCCCGTAAAGAGAAGACCCCTGAGAATCGGATCGACGCCGCCCTCCTTGAGAAGCCGAAATGGATTAAAAAATGCGCGATGAAGCATTACATCCCCATACTCTGGATGTGTATTAAGGTTTTCGTCCAATCGACGAATAATCGGCTTAATTAACCCGTGACCAAAACGAAACGCAGCAGTTGCAAAAACGTTCATAATGGCTGGATTCACGGTTTCATCATAACCGCGATAAGGTCCTAATTTGTCCATGCCACCTTTGATTGGTATTTGAAATTTGTGACAAATACTCAAGCTGGGTCAAACAACTAAAAATAGATTCACTAGGAGCGAAAAACCTTAACCTGAGATGCATTTTATTTCAATGTAAGACGTTTTTGGACTTCTTAGAAAGAAAAATGAAACCAAGAAACCTCAAAAATATCAAAACCCTAAATTTCTCAAGCAAATCAAGATAAAAAAACAAAATTTATACAAAGTTTTATACTCCATTGAATTAGCACGACTCAAAAACGCGGGCTTTACCCGAAATTTACCCGACGAGAAAAAATGGTTACCCGTACCCGAGTATACCGGGGGTACTCGGGTATTACCCGACTAAAAGTCCGTCATACCCGACCGAAAAAAGGGCTACCCAACCCCTGCTCTACCCGAGTCGGGTAGGGTAATACCCGAGTTAACCCGAGCTCGGGATCCCGAGTGCCGACCTCTGGTTCCATGGCCTTCGGTAAAATAAGACTTTAAATGCATTTCTGCAATACTATACCGTATAGTCTATACGACATTCCGGGGTCTTCATCCAAGAAGAGCGTACTTTTCCCAAAAACATACTTTTGGTTTAACCTTAGTTTAAAAAAAACATAAGACCTTTGAAAAAACTAACTTGACCTTATAAGTTATAACGGTCACACATTCTAACCTTATAACTAGATCCCCTTTACGTATTTACTTTGATAATAATTTTAAAAATAATCTAATACCCGACCTTCACCCAAAAGAGTTGGTAACCACTCAGCATAAGTCACACGTTGAATAATAGCGCCAATAATTTTTCGTGTTTCAAGATAAACTCGATCGCCTGACCAGTGGTCATTAAGCTCATGTAATTCCTGGCTCAGACGATTGTGCGCCCGTAAGAAAATTGTGTGCATTGCCGTGAGTCCAATTTGCTCATTGGCGCGCGCATCCCCCGCCATAAAGCACGAAACCCGCGCCTCTTTTGGATGTTCGGTTTCAAACATTCGGCGGCAATCCATTTCGACGCTATCTTCCGACACATCGTCATAAAACGGCAACATTGCCTTATCATAATCTTCACTATCCAAATATTTTAAACGGCCAGCAGCGTCATCTGGGATGCGTAATTTGGCGGCGCGCTCGGCGTCTGATCCGTACACATTTGAGGCATCTAAATATGATGTGATGGAGTTTATCTGCTCCCTAATTTGGGTGACATAATGACTTCTAAAAACGCTTTGAAAAATAGATTTTAATCGAAATCTGACCATGCAGTCTTGTGTGGAATCGAGCGGTAATATATTACCCTATATAAGGTTACCTATTAAATTTTTTGTCAAAAAAAAATGCGGGGGCCCTTTTGGTCCTAGTTATATCTGATTAGTCACCCTATCCCTACGGGACAATGAGTCGACCAGAAGTGAACTGTAGCCCGAGCCACAAACTGACGCCGACCGAATAAATTCCATACACTCTTCCTGGCTATGGGCTGAGGCCAGTCGATCGCCGGCCAAATTTGATTTTTTAATATTAAAACACGGTGCATTGTTACGGCACTCCGACTTGCATGGCGTTTCGGTGCCAAAATGATTCATGGATGGGGACATGGCCGTCAGTGTTATATCATGATCTCGCTATCAGGGTAACATGCTAAAGAACTTCCTGCACAATTTTTTCACCAAAATATTGGGGTGTTGATTTCAAAGATTTTGACTTGTCATTTGTCTCAAAAATGATTAGACCTTAGGGCAAAAAAGACCATAAGACCTTATAACGGATCAAATCTCAGACCTTGTACCCAACCCCCCTGTAAAAATATTCCTCAAATTGATTACCCCTTTCCGATAAATTGACCCCATTGCATCAGCATCCCGCTGCTACTCGTGTCTGGTTGCCATGAAGAATCTTTGAAAAGAAAGATGGAAACATGTCGGGCACTGGGCAGTGGACTACCTCCATACATCTTTTTAGTGTTCCAACCAACTGGCTCATTAAAATCATTTTCGTAAATTGGAGGGATTGCGCGTCGCAATGCAGTCGAAGAAGCGCCCCAAAGTGAATGGGCCAAATTGTTACAAGTCCATTACGCGAGATTAAAGCATATTAAAAAAATTCAAAGTAACAATTCCAAGTTTTAACCGAATAGTACCTTTTAGAAAGACAATTTCCCGCGAAAAAATGACGCCATTTATTCTTGAAGTCAAAAAGTACATGTAACAAGTATTTTACATGTTACATGTAAGATGTCCTTCTTAGATGTCCTTTATATATTTGTTTGTTTCGAATATATGGCCTGATCCTCAAAAATGTGAAGAGGTTAATGACCTTAAATCTATAAAAAGCCTAATAACTTCCCCTACTAGCTTTAACTACATACATGACTTCGTTATGAGGCCAAGCTGCCAAGGGCTAAACAATTCTATTGACATTAATGCGTTGAAAAACTGAATTTACCATAAATGCATTTAAAAATGACGTCACCTTATAACCACTTGAGTATAAGAAGACTATTTTAAAACGTCTCCAGTAAAAAAAAAGTCAAAAAGTTGTTACCCACAAAATATGAAGACCTTTTTCTTGGTCATCGCGCCGAAAAAATGAACAAAAGTGACTTTATTCAAAAAAGACCTTATCGGAGTCAAAAAACTAAGACCTTATAACCAAACCTCTTGTATAAAAGTGGAGGCTTACTATCCATACTTTTAATCATCCCTGTTACCCATCTGCCGAGCGAAATTGTTTATGATAACAAAAGTTGGTGTCACAGTCCGGCAGCTGACGATGGGCATCACAGCCAGCAAGCCGTCGCAACCTTTCAATTGTATCACGAGACAATATGTCGGTGGTTGTTCGATGCAGCTGCTCGTCAGATTGGAGGGCAATGTCCTCAATATTGGCCTTGGCGCAGAGATGAAAAAAATTATTACTTGCATATAGACTTAACGTTAATAATATTGCGGGCTAAATCTCAGACCTTATAAGCGACACTTTTTAATCTGAAAATCTCGTTCTGAAATTCAAAACCTGATGGTGCCACAACTTGTTATGCTAATTGAACTTGTCCGAGATTTCTTACCATTCGTTTTTTTTTTGTTAACGATTAAGATTGCCTGCATAGTATGCAGTGCATACAAAAAACCCTTTATAAACAAAATCATACTATAGTAGGGGGAAGTGTATTATTTCTAAAAAACTTTTTAATGGCGCAATTTTCACACCTCTCCCTGAGCAATTTTCACTGCTTCCTCAAAGACCTCAGCGGCGACTGCCATTTCGAGTGCACGTGAGTCTTTGGGAAATTTACCCAAGGCGAACAAATTCCGAATAGGTACATGTTCGGATGTTCGATGTTCCTTCAGTCGGTTGATTGTATTATTTACTGATGTCATCACTATAAACCTGGCTTCGCTGATAGTTCTTTTTCAGGGTTGAAAGCAAAGTCACTTAAAAGATATAACATACCAAATTGGTATTACCAATACAAAAACGATCTATTAACTTGGCCAGCTAAAAATGCTTTTGTTATACACCAGATGTACCTTTATCTTGGGAACGTTTGGGGCTAAATTGAACCAAGATAACGGAAAATAGGGTCATGTTACCAAGATAACGGTACATTGTGTGGGCGTATGGTTGAAAATGCGTAGGCGAATCCAAGATAATGGAAAATAGGGGCGAAAGTATTGCGAAATGCGTGTTTTTGTTTATAAAACCCCAAGATAATGGAAAATAGGGATTATAGAGTTATTAATGTATCTTCTTTTATAAGTTACTTTTACGAGGAAAAATCGTTTTTAGAAAATAATGTAATTTATATTGCAACCCTGCCCTTTCATCCGATTGATCAATTAGGTTTCCGGGTTTGTCAACCTTGGGATCAAAAACGTATAATCTAATTCGGCGCGCATTCTTGCCGCCCAAATTTAACGCCCAGCATGCGTAAACGCCCGAATCTTCGACTTGAACCTGGTCAATTTTCAGGTATCCATCGCCCTGCTGATACCGGTCAGTAATAATGACTCGCTCGCGGTTTTTGCGCCATCTAATTGTCGGCTTCGGTAAACCACTGGCATCACATCGTAACACGACAGTGCTGTCAACGGGGTGAAATGGTGTGGGAAAGTTATTCCGATAAATAAATACAGGGGTCTAGTTATAAGGTGAAGCCCATAAAACGGACTTGACCCTAATGCACTTATAAAAAACTGACTTGACCTTATAACCATCTGTATTTTTATTCAAAAACAAGTTCTAAATTTACATGTCGCGTTCTAGATGTATATGTGTCGTTCTAAATTTAAACCCAAAAAACAGTGAAAAAGACATGATTTCTACAAAAAAATTCAAAAAAAAAAACGTAAAAAGACATGATTTTAAAGATTTTTTCCCACAAAAAACTAAAATGACCTTAGTGCCTGAAAAACTGACTTGACCTTAGGGCAAAAAACTGACTTGACCTTATAACGGCACAAATGGCTGACCTTATAACCAACCCCCGGTATATATTTTGAAATGTTCAAAAGGTCATGATTTTAAAAGCGAAAAAAAAACCATTATTATTTTAGCGACCATTATTTGCCAAGTGGTGTTCAAAATATGACTTGGAAATTCCATTTTTGGGCGACAAACATAACCGGTAGTATACCTTTCCCTATTATTATGAGGGTTCATTTTTTCAGCTTTTGCATATTGTTTCCACAACAATCATTTTTCTTCATCATGTCACCCCACTATCAACCGGCACGCTTAAGTCTTCTGAAACGTGTGTGAAGGACGGATTCGTGGCAGGCTTTAAATCCATATTAATGACCTTTGCGGTATGGCCCAGTCTGTTGACAGCGCGACACTGGTACCGGCCAATGTCATCATCAGTTGCCTGATTGATGCGGAGAATCGTGCTCGTTTTGAAAGTGTTACTTTTCACCTGAATTGACACGCGCTCATTCTTCTTCGGATTTATTCTGCTGCCATTTCGCCACCACGAAATCACTGGCCGAGGGTTACCCTCCGCCAGACATGTAAACGCAGATCTCCCACCAATAAAGCTTTCACTAGGGTTTATAGAGGGTGCACCAGGTGGGATAGACATCTGAAATATTTAAAAAGGATGTGTAAAAAATTCTGTGAAAAAATTCCACAAAAAATGTCAAAAAAAAACTCTGTGACAAAAAAATAATTTTTGAAAACAAGTTTGATAAAAAGGTGCGACATGGGAAACAAACAAAGCAAACAAAAAATATTCTCCGCGGGTTACCATAGCAACGCGAAACAACAAGTAACAATTTCTTCCATTTTCCCGCGGAGAATCATAGGCGCATCCAACCTAATATTATATTCTATGCCTGTACACCCTTTCACATAAATAACCATATAAAACTGCCTTGAAACCCTAGCTTGAAACAGCAACGTTGAGATCTGTTCCCTCTGGCAGTAGTTTAGGTGGTGCCTGAATATTAACTTTGACTTCGTGTTCAGCGCTCCCTTCACTGTTAACGGCGTGGCAATAATAGGAACCACTATCACTAATAGTACTCGGTTCAATTCTAAGTCCGATTTCTTCGAGATGAATGCGTTCGGAAGACTCAACATTTTCCTGCTCCGAATCAATTAAACGAGACCATCCAACAATACTGCCCGGGCTGGCCAGACAAGGAAGAAGCACTCGATTTCCGACCAAAACTTCCGTATCGTCAGGCGTACTGATAAAATATGGCACTTAAATTTGGGTTATATAATTGGTAAAATGCTTTGTTGACATTATACCATAAATACCAGTTTAACATCGTGAAAATTTTATATATATAATTATCTGTCTGATTATCAATTTTAACTCGCAGGGGGAAGTGTGTGCATATATGCACCCGACTTGGTTTTTCGTCGATTTAAGGCATAAGGAGGCAGAATTGGTATTGCTGACCCCATCATTTTTTCGAGAAAATTCCATTGACGGTATTTTTTTTTTGCGTAACTTGGATATTTGAAACAGCTCTCTAGGGGGCCCTGGTGGCCCAATTAATTTCTTAATAGTCAGATAGACGTAGTTTGACAAGCTCCACAACTTGACTTTACCAGTTTTACCAGAATTATTGTGAATTTTTAAGTGTGTGCATAGTATGCACTGCATACGTGTCCTTCCCCCTGAGAGTTAAGGGACTCGACCCTTAAGTTTATTCGCGGTCAAAAAACGTTATATTTTTCAACTTTTAACCCTAACTGGTATCGCAGTTGAAGTGGTTGTAGTAGTAGTTGTGGTTGTTGAAGTGGTTGTCGTTGATGTAGTAGTTGTGGTTGTTGTAGTGGTGGTGGTTGTTGTAGTGGTGGTGGTTGTTGTAGTGGTTGTCGTTGTTGTAGTGGTTGTCGTTGTTGTAGTGGTTGTTTTTGTTGTAGTAATAGTTGATGTTGTACTTGTCGTTTTGCGTATTATTGGTGAGTGTGCAGGCGGATAATAAAAATAAGGTACATTTTTTTCTGTTTGGCAGTGTAATCCAAGAACCGCTTGAAGAACGCGACGACTAACTAATTTTGGCGGTGATTTGCATCTTAACGAGGAAAAGCTGGAATGTGGCAAAGAAGATAAAAACTTGACTGCCGGCGCCATCGCACAGTCACAGTGGAAGGCATTTTTATCTAAGCGAATTGTTTCTAGGCGGATTAAACGATCGAATACGTGTTCATGCAATGTTTCCAGCTAAAAAATACGATACAATCTGTGAAACAAACAAATTGCGGCAAAATTTATCAAACACAAATTTTTCTTCAAATATTAAAGAATTTTAAGAAAA
>SCLG01000012.1:742114-758165 GCA_004367875.1 Oikopleura albicans | reverse complement strand
CCCCCTGTATATAGATAACAAACAGTATTAGTATTACCTTATTATCATGAAGAAATAGTTTTCGAAGATGTCGGAGATTATCAAACGCATTTGGCTCAATAATCTTGAGACTGTTTTTATTTAGAAAAAGCATGTTCAGGTTTGGCATGCCGCTAAATGTCCGTGGGCCGATGCGTGTAATTTGGTTTCCGGACAAAAGCAACACCGTAACCGTGGCCTGTTCGCCAAAGGAACTCTCGTCCAATGATTTGATGTTGCTATCCCTAAAAATGCTCATTTATAATAAAAAGTCAAATTTCGCTTTAAAATAGAAAGTTGAGATTTTAAAACCCACTTTTATGTAACCTAATAAGTATATCATAGATACAGTATCTGAAAATATGTCAAGGCAAATCTTATACACTCAGGTCTCTAGATGTG
The DNA here is from genome assembly GCA_004367875.1 of Oikopleura albicans. Lineage (NCBI taxonomy): Eukaryota > Metazoa > Chordata > Appendicularia > Copelata > Oikopleuridae > Oikopleura > Oikopleura albicans. The sequence continues at coordinate 757,745 of SCLG01000012.1, read as the reverse complement.
CGTTCACTAGATGTGTTTTTGCGAAAATTTGTAAATCACCTTTTTCCGAAACTCTGCACTTTTTCAAAAAAGTGAGGATATTTTTTGGGATATATTTTTGAGCAAAATCCGAATATTGCATCTAAAATGCAATATAAAGACTCTTTACATTGCAGACTCTTTACTAACGAGTAAATGTGCATATCTCTCTAGATGTGCAAGTTTTTCTGAAATCGAAAATGCGCATCTAGAGACCCATGAGTGTTGGACCATAACTGTAAATAAAAAGACTTACCTTAAATCCAAAACAACTATTCCTTGTGGAATGTTGCTAGGTACCTGACTGATACCACGACAGCGCAAAGTAGTCAAAACACATGTACATCCGGGAGGGCACCACTCCTGGCCCATTAACATCCCAAACAGACAGAATGACAATGCAACTCGGCCTATCATTCTATAATATTGAAAATTTGAAATCATGGACCAATTAGAATCGGTACAAATAAGTTCATACAAATTGTGTAAAAATAACTGTATTAGGCACGACATTATGAATCAAACTTGAATTAAAAGCTTTTGAAGATAAAATTAACAGTGGCTAATTGCTATTGGGTGATCGGTCTTTTCTAGTACGACCAGAAAGCTAACCGGTGAGCGGACGGGGATTTTATGGTGCCAAAGAAAATCACAAAAAGAAGAATATACCACCATACGCTTTAATCTTTCACGCCCCAATTTTTTTCCGGTCATTATTTGAGAGATTTCCCAATTCATTGGAAAGTTTCCTGTATTCATCCAAAAACAAAAAACGTAAAAACACATGAAGTCAAAGATTTTTTCCCAAAAAACATGGTTCATAAAAAAATTGACTTGACCTTAGTGCAAGGAAAAAATCCTTGACCTTAGTCAAAAAAGTTCGGCCTAGTTGGATCCTTTCCTGTATTTTCGGGAAAAATAGAAAAGACTTTTATTTAATCTTAAAGATTTTCATCTTGATGCTTGCCTATATTCTGGTAGCAAACCTCATGCTTTTTTTTTGGATAAAATATTTTGCGAAAGATTCAAGCGCATGAGCTGTATGCATATCGGAAATCATTTTAAAAATCCGAGAAACTAGAAAATTAAGGGTGATGCAAATTGAAGAGCAATTGCGAAAACCGCCCGCTCACTAGGTCAATAAAAACAAAAAAATGATTGAAGTAAAAAAAAACTTGGCAGATTGGAATGAATTTCGAATAACAAAGGTGTCTGAGGTCAAAGACTGAGAGTAGATAGGTCAATATAATACTAAAATAAACAGCCAGACATGTGTGGTTCCATTGAAAAATAAAATAAGAAATACTAAAAAAAAAATGTAAAAAAATGTATATAATGCATGCAGCATGCTATTCGTTGCTCGTTTTCCAGATGAAAAGGGAATGATCTTCGCCTCCGGCTGTTACGCAATACTCGTCACCGTGAGTCCAACACACAGATTGAATACTTTCTGCGTGACCATAGTACTTAATATTTACGTGAAAGGGTGTCTTTATGAAGACTGCTACTGTATACAATTGATTCACCCTGATTTTGACACTTGCTTCCTCTGAGAGTTAAAAATTTGCAAATTAAAAAAAGTAGTGTGCAAAATTGTGCAGGTACTTTGTCACATAGTCTGATCTCATTGTAAATCTGCAATTTAAAAACAATGCAAATTATATATTAATTTGGCTATTTAAATGTTTGTTTTTAAGAAATCTGTGTGAATAATATGAAAGTGTAAATATTAGTTATCAATGAGAAAGAAAAAAAAAAACTTTGGCGTGCACCCTCTAAATCGCAATAACACTGCGCAGCATAGGAGGAGCGGAAGCAGTCCAATCAGAGGTGCGCTCTTAACCTACGCGCAGCCAAAGTAGGGTTAGCAAAAAATAAACGCTTTAAGATAATATCTTATCACATTAATTACTTTCATCTATCTCATCTTATTTCTAACTTCTGGAAATATTTCAATTTTTCTGTAAAATTTTCATTTCATCTTATAATAATAATCTTTTTCAAAAAAATGGTCGAATTTGGAACATTTTTCAGTAAAATTTTCTCACTATGCAAACTTTCATTGAACTAAATAACGACAGTCAAAGTTGAAAATGAACCCAAAAAAAACATATTCTCAATGAACAGAAATTCCCATTCACAAGCTCCCCATTCACATATTGCAGCTCTTTATTTTTCCTTATTTTTACTTTGAAACAGGAATCCAGATACGCTCATTGTCTAAGCAATGAGTAATTTGTCTAATCGGGCACTCAGTTGCAATTCAGAGTTGTCAATTCAGAGTTGTCAATTCAGAGTTATTGATTTCAAATTCTCGAGAAGTTATTAAGAAGTCATTTTTTGGGTTCATTTTCAACTTCGACGGTCGTTATTGCCCCGTAAACAATCTGTTCGCTATTTTTTATATGACGTCCCACATATTACAATGCTTACCATGGCCGCTTGGGACGAGGGCGGAAATGGATATAATCTGACAGTGCCTTGTTCGTCCCCGACGGCAACCGCACGACCAGAATGTGAAACTGACAAGCATGATGCTCCTAATTGTTCCGTCAAGGGATGAGTTGCACAATGGAAACTATTCCAGCGCATTTTTGGAACACGTTCATCGTCGTTTGGAATGATTTCACCCGTTGGCACAACACAAATAACGAAAGTACCATTATCGAGAGAAACGAGTGCAAATCTATTAGCATTATGTTGAAATTGATACGGAAGTTGTTAATTATAGTATAACTGTTAAATGGCCTAGGTGAGAAAAACTGACTTGACCTTTCTCCAGAAAAAAAATATGGAAGATCCTTTTTGGGCTTTGCAATCAATAAAATATAAAAAAATGACATGTTTTTAGGGTGTCCCAAGCGAGAAACAATATGGAAAATCCAGAATATACATCTTGTAGCTTTTTCAAAACTATTTTCAAAAAAAAAATTCGAAAATTTTCGAAAACATCACAAAATCGTCAAAATCGCCCCCTAGAGGTTAAAATTCGGGGGTCCTCTAATAAGATTTTTTACTCAGTGGATCATTCTCTATCACCTGGTATACCTTTTTCTTTGATTTGGAGACGCTCGAAAAAAGCTTGGGACACCCTAATGTTTTTCATCAAAAAATATTGAAGACTTTTTGTTGGGCGTAGCTGGCTATTGAATTATTGAGAAAAAAAGAAACTCACTTTTTTATATCTCTGACGTCTGGGACTTTTAATTGAAATAGAAGAGACAAAAATATGCAAGGTTTTCAAAAGTTAGATATACGGTACTTATATTAAAGCTTATATTATAGCCGTCTTCCTAAAACTGGATGTTTATTTTGGCAGAATTGAAAGACTATTTTTAAAGCGTGTCAGTTTGTTTCTTACAAATGGTCATAACCTTGACACTATTTCATCGGCTCTTATAGTACAGTATAAAAATTGAAAACATATTCAATTGAGGACGAGAATTCTAGGGCTTAGGTATAAGGTTACGCCTAATGAATATTATTTTTCATATACATATTTTAACGTTATAAGTTATAACCAGCTTGGTTAAACCAGGCCAAGTATTTTTTTGTATCCAATATGGTACATTATTTCAATTATATTGTATCCGCAAAGAGGGGGTGTGGTTATAAGGTAAATCCCCAAAAATTGCTTGTTATGTTATAATCATAAATTGGACTACCAAAAAAAAGTTCAAAAGACATGATTTTATCATAAAAAGGTGTATAAAGACATGATTTCTATTTTAAAAAATGTGCTACCGGGGGAGGGCTTCGCCTAAAAACCCAAAAAGCGATGTTTAAAAAATTACTTGACCTTATAACGGCGAAAATTTCGCGACACTTACTTTTGTTCAACGGCGAAATCAATGGTTTTCACTTTTCCCTCCAATCTCTGTGCAAAACCATCCTTATTCAAGGTGAGGTTCTCGTCGAGCGAGTAAAATATCACATCATTTTGCTGTGCGATGGCGATTTGATCATGGCTCGATTGGATAAAGTCTATTTGAACGCCACAATCACGGCGTCGCGAAACGATTCGATCGTTTGATACAATTAAAAGCTCCCCATTTGCCAAACCGATACAAATTAACGCCTCCTCATTAAGCGTGTCCTTGAGAATCGCGATTTTTTTTATCAGTTGGGCAAATATCAAAGAAAACAGACTTAATATGTCTGCTTGACAAATTAGTTTGCTTATTAGTATACGAATGTTGCTTACAAAGTAATTTGGATTATTTACCGATTTTATAATAAGTGGTTATAAGGCCAAGATGAACAAAAAAATCTATTAAAAAATCCTCAACGGGTTATTAAAGGTGAGGTCGTCTTACTCAGCGTTTAACATGAATTTCCGCCGTTTTTTCTTTAGTATTTTCNAAAGATTCCTAAGGTTAGTTCGTTCAGTAAATTGAAAACAAGAAATAAAAAATATGTATAAATTATGTATTTCCTTTTTTGCTATCTCGAAGTGATAACACATAATTAAAAAAAAGGAAACAAAGAGTTTCGGGCGCGCAAAAGCCATCGGGCTAGACAACGAGTCGGGGCAATAAAAAGTCCTAAGAAATCAGTTGTGTTGTAGATAATTGTCTTATCTACGACTGAAGTCGTAGATAAGACATTATTATTTACCGATTTTATAATAAGTGGTTATAAGGCCAAGATGAACAAAAAAAATCTATTAAAAAATCCTCAACGGGTTATTAAAGGTGAGGTCGTCTTACTCAGCGTTTAACATGAATTTCCGCCGTTTTTTCTTTAGTATTTTCTAGATAGTCAAACTCGAGTTTTTTCGCACGTCAAAAACTCGAATATCTAGAAAATGCGGTAGAAAAGATGGCGGAAATTCATGTAAAACGCCGAGTAGCACAAAAAAGCCGAAAAAGACATGATTTAAGTTGAAAGAAAAACTTTAGACAAAAATATGTACAGCTTTTTAAAACTCCGCTAAAAACGTAAAAGTAACTATAAAATCACGATGCCTTGGCTGTTAAATAAGTTGCAGCCGTGACGCCTGCTTCAAATTTGATTTTTGTGACGAGGGATTTGTTATTACAATCCCATACCCGGGCAGTGCAATCAGATGAACCCGAAAGGACGATTCCGTTTTGGGTGGGATGCGGAGACACACAATTGACGCGACCGATTGAAACATGCCCAAGCGTAATCGTTTCAACTATAGTCAACAATTTATAAAGTCCTTACGCTAAATAGGGACATTTTGCCTCTCGTAAATAAAATCGTCAAGTTCGAAGTTCTCAATATAAAACAAAAAAAATGTTCTTATTCGGGAGAAAAGTTTTGGAGTGTCCGTTTTCGAGGGTTTGGATACTTTTTTTGTAAAATAGTTATAGCCAGTATTGTTGTTTTTAGAAGAACATTTCTACCGAAAACCGTAGCTTAATTCGTACAATCAATATTTGAGTTCAAGTGTGCCAATGGTATATATAAACTTGACGACTTCCACTCTAAGTCATTTGAGCTTGAAATTGTTGTGAATAAAAATTTGCCGTTTAATAGTAATTCGGGGTTAATATCGATATCTTGAAATTTATTGGAGTTGAAGAAGTTGAGGTTCAAAGTTATATATGCCACTTAAAAATAACATAAAACGTGAGAAATTGATTTTTCCTGACAGATCATAAATTATTGCGAAATTTGTAATGGAAACTAAGATTCTAAGATCTCTAAAACACACATACACTATGTGACCAAAACTCTATTTTTGTTTTATGATTATTACACCAATAATTTATTAATTAAGTATAAATTATTATTTGTTAATTATTGTTGTTTGATCCAACTAGTCAATTATAGGCCAATTAAATAATGTTGTATTTTTGTTATTATAACGTGTTTTCAAAAAGAGAAGATACAACAATTAAAATTAAACTGGGATAAAGTAAGCACCTAAACAGATATTTTACAAAAAATGGGTTATCCCCTTTGGAACACTTTTAAATGGAGATAAAGTAACTGGTTATCCAATTGTTTAATGAAATGAATAGCACAAAACAACAAATATTGAGTTTTAAATACACCCCCTGTGCACTTATGTTTCCACCAAATTTTTCAAAAAGCGGAAACATAACTGCACCGTCGGAAACATAAGTGCACAATGTGTAGGCGTTTTGACTGAAATTTGTAAAATCGGAAACATAAGTGCACCTACGGGGACCTTTCCAGAATGTTTTAAGTTTCTAACCGAAAAAATGCGCGAATGAGCTTCTAAACAGAGAAATAAGAGATAAAATGCCAAAAAAATAAATTTTCTTATTATTTATCGGTGGCTACGAAAAAGCTCATTATTGCACTATGTGACGAAATGCCCAAGGCTTCGAAGTTCGAACCCTGAGAAAGCAGCCTAGTGAAGAAATTGAGGGTCGACATTGAGGGTTCAATAACTCTAATTTAGATTGATTCTTAACTCTCAGGGGAAGGAGTTTTTGGGAACCCGTAAAGGGAAAATGTGTGTATATAAACACGCACTTAAAAAATTCACAATAATTCAAAAAACTGGTAAAGCCAAGTTGTAGAGCTGGTCAAACTACGTTTCTACTAACTGACTATTCAGAAATTGATTCGGGCAACCAGGGCCACATAAAGAGTCTTTTGAAATCTCCAACCTACGCAAAAACCGTCAGTCGAATTTTCTGGAAAAGTTGAGGGGGGGTCAGCAAAATCCGTTTTGCCCTACGGGCCTCCATATGCCTTAAATCGACGAAAAAACAACTTGCGTGACTATATACACGCACTTCCCCCTGCGAGTTAATAAAACAAAATAATTCGTAAAAAATGGCGTAATACGCAAACAGAAATTTTACATTAAAATTAAATTTTAACTTTAATTGTAATACACCTCTGCCCAAGTATCCGGCAGTTTTTTTGCATATTTTGCCCCTATTCCGCCTACGCCCTGCGCAGTTATCCGGCAAGTTTTTTCTCGTGAAACGTGCCGAATAACTGCGTAGTGGTTGTAATTTATTCAAAAGCCTGGTCTAGGTTTTCGTATACAAAAAGGCCAACAATTTTTCGGCCGGAAACATAAGTGCACAGTGTGTAGGCGGACTCAGTGGAAAATATTTCTCGAAAAAACGGAAACATAACTGCACCGACGGGGCTGAGCGGAAACATAAGTGCTGAAAACATAAGTGCACAGGGGGTGTAGTTTATATTTATGGTATCCAAAGGGTTTGGGAATTGTTTGAAATTGAACGCGTAAGAACAACGGGTAGTAAACTGTCACCACCGTCACGGTGATACTCGCTCATAATCAGGCGGTTAAATATTGAGAGTATAAAAAACGGATTACAAGTAGGATTACAGTCCCTACTCCCAATACGGACGTTTTGAAAATGCATTTAAGGTCCCTGTAGTACAGTCCCTACTCGCAATATGGACGTTTTTATTCTCGAAAATAGCGTCCGTATTGGGAGTAGGGACTATACATAAATATAGGCTATATTTATGTACAGTCCCTACTATATTATATAGCCATTATAAATACCTGAATTCGACTTCTCATTGATTAGCGCGACTGTATTGTCTTTGGTGCCAAGAGCAATTTTTCCTCGGACGCGTGTTACGGCCTTGACAGTTAAACCTTTCTTTGAATCATTCTCAATCGGCACAGTGAATGACTTACACTTCTTCATTTGACTATCCCATAATTTTACCGCGCCTGAGAAGTTACATTTAACTTAATGTAATTTCCACATTTAATGACGATTGATTAGTATGGTGATATTAGGGCGTCCGTAGCTTTTCTTTTAATGTTTAAAAATATTCGAAAGAAATAATTCGACACTTAAATCGCTTACACGCAATTTTGTTTATCACTCACAGTTATGTAACCCATACCGTAACAATATTACTAACAAATATTACCATTTTGTGATTTTTCCTTTCCGCCCGTGACAATAAGTCCATCTTTTAGTGTCGTGAACATAGCAAAAACCGGCCCATTATGAGCCCGTTCGATGATTCTTGATGCGGTTGTTCCATTCCACACGATAACTGACCCGGTTGCCATTCCCGTAAATGTGACATCATCGGTCCCAAAGGCCAATGACAAACATGTGCCAACTTGGTTGAGGGTCAGCGATCCTGGCTGCGCCTTCTTAGCCAATAGAACCGAGCCAGCAATTTGCCAGAAAAATAGACACTTCTCTCCCACGGTCACAAATTTCGAATCCGAATCGGGGCGAAAGGCGGCTTGAAAAATTTTCTTGGGTCCAGAGCACTTAGAAGCAACCTTTTGGCCCGTTTGCCATCTGTGTACTGAGATAGTGTGTTCTCGATCGAGCGCACCGGTAAGTAATAACCGCCCAGAACCGGAAAAGCTCACCGACGAAACCCCGCCCGGTAGGCCGGAAATAATTGATAATGTTTCACATTTTTTCTCCTCCTCATTTGCAGACCATACATGGACCGAACCACCAAGTTGACCGGTAGCAACAACCGCGCGGTAATTTGGATGTTTATTTTGTGTCAAGCATAGAATATCGTCGGAATGTCCAGTATAAAAAAATTGATCATTTCCGGTGAAATCATGAACACACGCGATACCGGCAGCATGATAAAGGACGCGAGAAATCGAGTTTTCTGGTCCTGATGCCGAAAGCAAAAAGTCAACATTGGCCCGAGCATCATAACCTCGATAGCCAAAGACATGATTCAATTCTAACGTCAAGGTTCAAGATTTTTTATTTAACCCCTTTATACGTCTACTGGAAACTTGTTTTAGACGAAAAATTTAGGTACCGCTGTGATTTTCAAACGCGAAAAAAATAAATAATGTTACCACTTTTTAGTAACGTTTTAAAATTAGGACGATAGATGATTTTATGGAAAAATTGATACAATTATACAGTAGTTATAATCGTGGAAAGGGGATGAGTAGACGTCCATACATCATAACGTATAGTGTAAAAAAACTTATGTTCGGAAAATACAAAACTCAAAATTTAAACCATATCTAATGCAGTCACCGATTCGGTCGCATCTCCATCAAATCCAGCCATAAAGTTTGACTCAATTCCGCCGCGAACAAATGGTACCTTGGTCAGAATTGGCGCGGGATCGGCGTCTGGATCGGGCCCGCTCGCACGTCGCCGCTCGCGAACATTATCCTGATTTGTTTGTTTGATATAATCGATTTTTAATTCCTCGTCGACATCAGAGTCGAAAAAGTCATCATCATCATCGCTGTCTTCGTCGGCGCTATCGTGAGCGGCACTGACTTCTTATTCGGGGTGAGATTGTGAAAAGAATTTTAATTTTCTTGTTTAAAACATTTTAGGAAATAATTTTTTTTTTTTTTGAAATCAATTTTAGAAAATTAATTTGACTCGATAGAAATCTTATAAATATCAAGACTGTCTTTTTCCACTATGAAGTCTAAAATCATGAGAACCTATCATCATGTATGATTTTATACCCATTATTTAATTCATAATTCGAGATTTTACTTTTTAGGCACATTTTGCCACCCTACTTGGTCGACTGGACGTTCCCAAATCATGACTGACGCGTCTAGACCGCCCGTTGAAATAACCATACTGTCGTCGGCATTAAAACGCACATTTGTTACGTGGGACGCATGGCCAATGTACTTTTTGCATTTCGCGTGTTTTTCTTTTGATGGATATGTGAATAGTTTAACCAAACCAAAATCGTCGGCAGTTGCAACTATCGATAAATCGGCTTTGTTTTATGGTCAAAAAGTACTTTTCATCATCATACATGGGGTCTGGCCATAAGGTAAGACGCTAAAAATTGATTTGAAGTTAATGTACTTTGAAAGAACTGACTTGACCGTATAACCATCTGAAAAAAAATTATACCACTAAAAACATTTTACACCAGGCCCAACTAAAGTACCGGGTAAAATATTTATTAATTAAAAAGACATTATTTGAAAGATTTTTTCCCAAAAAGCATGTTTTTGATTTGACCTTAGTCTAAGAAACAATTGGGCCAAACATAATAGGCCAAATGTCAGACTGCATAACCAACCACCCCTGTAGCATGTTGGAAAAACTGACTTGGCCTTATAACGGTTACAATTTTGGCCCTCATAACCAGATCCCCCTGTAACTTTGTTGCAAAACAAATGAAGACAACAAATACACATTAAGAAAAATACAAGACCTACCAAAAATTGAAAAGTTTGGAAAACCTGGACACATGTCTCAAAGTTTTATTTTATTTTCTACAAAAAAATGCCAATCGTTACTTTCTCCGATTCAAGACAAAATTCAGAACGTTTGATGACCCTAACTGTCGTACAAGTGGAATTTATATCGGTTACATCAGTATATGGGGGCCAAATTCCCTCCACTTCGGGTCCCAAGACGGCTGTCCAACGATGCCAATCTAATTTGGCAATGCTGGCCTTATCCGGTGTTACGCGTTTACAAGATGGAACCTCGTAAAATAACCGCTCGCGTGCACCAGAGTTAATTTGAATCAACTTTCCGTCTTTAGTCCAATCTACATGCGTAATGTAGCTATGCGTTGGGTTTGAAATCCGTATTAAAATTATTTATGATGGGTCAATTTTCCGACCTAAGTCTTTATAAGATTTGAACGGTGATGACTGCCTATAAAAGCCTAGTAAAACTTAGTTAAAAACAATCAGAAATGCACTCATTGTAATCCCCTGCGCCGTTATCGGGTGATTCTTTATCGGTTGAAATTTTCGGCCCGGACAAAATTTTTCCAGTTACCACTATAGTGCACTACGCCCTGAGCCCTTATCCGGTAAAAATTCCGTAATTGAGAAAAAATTTTCTAAAAGTTTGACCCGATAACGGCACAGGGGCTTATTTGGTATTCATTCAATCGGGACGTATTTCCGTAACGATTTGAAACCCTGACTAGAAGCACCACGACATATTCCAATACGTTTTTGTTTTTGAATAGAATATACGTCAACGCAATTCTCATGACTACCAACGGCCACAAAACGCCCAAATGGGTCAAATTTAATGTCAGAGACGTTTTGCTTTCGGTGTTGGAATTCTTTGATCAAATCTAGGCTTTCTGCTTCTAAGACTAGGAAACTACCGTCTCGCTGTCCAGCAGCTAAAACGGTTCCATCCGGAGAGAAAGCCAAAGATCTTCCAGGCTTGCCCAAGTGCTAAAAAAAGTTATTCACTCAACTAGCATTTTAGTTATTACCCAAAACTATACTGGTGCGTTTATATTTATGCTTTAGAAGTATAGAGGTGGCTATAAGGTCATGAATTAACAATACGATAATAACTAAAATTTATTTTTTAACACCTCAATTTGGCTTCCGATTTTCGATATTATATGTAAAAAAAAAATAATAAAATGCTATATAAATTATTATATATGGGGGAGAGGTCTTCATCAAAAAAAAAACGTAAAAAGACATCATTTCAGATATTTTTTTTTCCCAAAAAAGATGCTTCACAAAAAATTGACTTGACCTTAGTGCGAGAAAAAAAATGACCTTAGTACAAAAAAAAATGACTTGACCTTAGTGCAAAAAANTGCTGGCCTTATCCGGTGTTACGCGTTTACAAGATGGAACCTCGTAAAATAACCGCTCGCGTGCACCAGAGTTAATTTGAATCAACTTTCCGTCTTTAGTCCAATCTACATGCGTAATGTAGCTATGCGTTGGGTTTGAAATCCGTATTAAAATTATTTATGATGGGTCAATTTTCCGACCTAAGTCTTTATAAGATTTGTACGGTGATGACTGTCCATAAAAGCCTAGTAAAACTTAGTTAAAAACAATCAGAAATGCACTCATTGTAATCCCCTGCGCCGTTATCGGGTGAAATTTTCGCCTTGGACAAATTTTTTCCAGTTACCACTACGCCCTATCCGGTAAAAAAATACGTAATTGAGCAAACTTTTTTCTAAAAGTTTGACCCGATAACGGCGCAGGGGGTTATTTGGTATTCATTCAATCGGGACGTATTTCCGTAACGATTTGAAACCCTGACTAGAAGCACCACGACATATTCCAATACGTTTTTGTTTTTGAATAGAATATACGTCAACGCAATTCTCATGACTACCAACGGCCACAAAACGCCCAAATGGGTCAAATTTAATGTCAGAGACGTTTTGCTTTCGGTGTTGGAATTCTTTGATCAAATCTAGGCTTTCTGCTTCTAAGACTAGGAAACTACCGTCTCGCTGTCCAGCAGCTAAAACGGTTCCATCCGGAGAGAAAGCCAAAGATCTTCCAGGCTTGCCCAAGTGCTAAAAAAGTTATTCACTCAACTAGCATTAAGGTCGCTCAAGGTCGCTCTTAAAATTTTAGTTTCTACCAAAAACTATACTGGTGCGTTTATATTTATGCTTTAGAAGTACAGAGGTGGCTATAAGGTCATGAATTAACAATACGACAATACCTAAAATTCATTTTTAAACACCTCAATTTGGCTTCCGATTGTTGATATTATATGTTAAAAAAAATATAAAAAAATAATAAAATGCTATATAAATTATTATATATGGCCCATATAATATGGGGGAGAGGTCTTCATCAAAAAAAAACGTAAAAAGACATCATTTCAGATATTTTTTTCCCAAAAAACATGCTTCACAAAAAATTGACTTGACGTTAGTGCGAGAAAAAAAATGACTTGACCTTAGTACAAAAAATGACTTGACCTTAGTGCAAAAAAAGTTGACTTGGCCTTATAAGTTATAACCAGACCTCCCTGTACTAAAAATATGTTTGTGGCCTGAAACGAAATTATCAAAAATCAATTTTACCTTTGCGTTTATCATTTTACACTCGTCAGTGTTCCATACTCGAATGGATCCATCGTCCGAATAAGTGGCCGCTAGTGGTTCAGTTGGGTGTGTGGCTNACCTCAATTTGGCTTCCGATTTTCGATATTATATGTAAAAAAAAAATAATAAAATGCTATATAAATTATTATATATGGGGGAGAGGTCTTCATCAAAAAAAAAACGTAAAAAGACATCATTTCAGATATTTTTTTTTCCCAAAAAAGATGCTTCACAAAAAATTGACTTGACCTTAGTGCGAGAAAAAAAATGACCTTAGTACAAAAAAAAATGACTTGACCTTAGTGCAAAAAAGATGACTTGACCTTATAACGGTCACACCTTGTGACCTTATAACCAGACCCGCCTGTAGTAAAAATATGTTTGTGGCCTGAAACGAAATTATCAAAAATCAATTTTACCTTTGCGTTTATCATTTTACACTCGTCAGTGTTCCATACTCGAATGGATCCATCGTCCGAATAAGTGGCCGCTAGTGGTTCAGTTGGGTGTGTGGCTAACCCCCAGAGTTCACCTGGGCCGTGACCTTGTACTAGGACGGTAATCGGTCCTTCTTTATCCAATTCCATAATTTCGCCATTTTTGGATCCAGCCAATAAAGCACCGTGTCCCATAACAATGGTTCGAATGGGCGGATTATCGGATAATAAAGTACCGTGTGACTCCTCGACAATATTCTCAATTTTTATTTCGTAGTCATTCGAGAGGGTTTCAGAGAAAGCGCGCTAAGTAGTTAAACTTCTCTACATACAAGGGGTGGTCCAAAGGTCAAAGTTACTTGTTTTTTTATTACTGCTAATTAATTATTATTTTGACCTTAAATTACCAAAAACAGAATGTGGAAAAATATTTGTGCTAAGTTAATATAAGAACCTGATTTTACGGAAATTAAGGGGAAAGTCCGAGAAAACATGATTTCGTTAAAATAATACAGGGGGTTGGTTATAATGTACTTTGAAAAAATTGACTTGACCTGTGGGGGGAGGTCTTCATCCCAAAAAAAACGTAAAAGGACATGATTTTCAAGATTTTTTCCCAAAGAGCATGCTACTCAAAAAAAAAACTGACATGACCTTAGTGCCTGAAAAACTGACTTGACGTTAGTGCAAAAAAAGCTGACTTGACCTTATAGCGGCACAAATGGCTGACCTTATAACCAACCCCCCTGTATTTTAATATTTATTTCTTAAGAACTTGAAGTTTAGTATGAAGAAGTGGTTTCACATTGCTACAACAAAAAAGTATCCTTACAGCCACCTCTTTAAGTTTTCTCGACAAATTTGTCGATCACTCAAATTAACCTGTGCCAACGTCAATTTGAAACCCTGCCTTTTATTTTTTCGGAACAGTCTATATTCCAGAGGTTGATGATGCCATCCTTACCACTGGAGACAAATCCCTCTTCGAGTGCAAAAATCGTAAAACAAGGCCCGGTATGTGCCTCAACGGTACGTGCCAGTTGATTTCCTGTCCAACAGTAAATTAACCCGTTCGAACCACCTGAATAAAATTCGCCCTCGTTGGCGGCGAACGCTCCACACAAATGTGACGTGGTTTCGCCAACATTACCACAAATGCCCCGTTTGCCCTCGCTTGTTGCACCTACTANCCGTTAACCTGCGAGACACATTCTCCCCGTCGCCAGTCCCAAACCGCAATGCGATGGTCATCTTCCAACCCGACCGACAGCAGTCGCTTGCCGTCGGCCGTGAACTCAAGGGCGCATACTCCTCGATCATGAACCCCCTTAAAAATCGAAATCGTGTTTAACTCAGCCACGTCCCAAACATGAATTTCGGGCTCTCGATCGACCTGGCCGGTCGCAACAATATCCTTGGTTGGGTGGATGGCCAAACTGATAATATCATCCGTGTGTCCCGTGTAAAAGCGTTGCCTGAAAATAAATTCAGTTTTTTTGCAGATTAAATGGCACACCCAGTGGTTGTGCTGTTGTAGTCCAAAAAATTAGGTTATTGTTAAAATAAAGTTATTTCTAAAGTTAGAAATAATGTTTGAAGATATTGGATTTGAACATGTTCCAAGGTAAAGAAACAAATTTAAAAAAAATTACGGCTTAAATACGAGGAAATTTTTTTTTGATATTTTAAAACCAGCACAGGCCCTTTAAATGGTTACAAAACAGACTGCTCACCTATGTTCTTCTTTATTATAGACAACACCCAAAGCCGCGGAATGGAAAATAATTTCCCCGCTTTGAGCATATTTTACATTCTCGCGACAGTCGTGGCCACGATAACCAGCGCACCACTTAAGAGTTAAACTATTTTCGGGCGCGGCCGGACGTTTTTGAGCGTAGCCCGATTTATCTACTTCGGACTTTAATTTGATCAGATCATCTTTATATAAATCACGAGAGTAGCTCTCTTCCATTTCTCTTTCCAAATCGGAGTCCACGTCTCGATCGGGATCCGATGAGTCTAACTTAGGTTGTCCACGTGCAAAAAAGCACCATACGCGTTGGTTACAACTTATAAGTTATAAGCAAAAGCGTTAGAAAAAACTATCATGAAATCGTCGTTAGAACCCTTATGAACCAAAAGTTTTGGTACATTGAGTTATTTCAGATAAACCACCAACACAGTACACTATACTTTTTAATTTCCCGATCTGTATGTAGACACCCTATTCTGATTCTTCGGAATTTGAATCTATACCAGAGTTGGACACAACATCGTCGTCATCGTTATCCTCATATTCTCCATCGGCCTCGGCTTCGGCATCATGCAATTTCCACTGAAATAATGCGTGATCGCCACCCCCAGTCGACAATAAATAACTCCCGTCGGCCGTCCAGGCCACATTT
>SCLG01000012.1:718513-741973 GCA_004367875.1 Oikopleura albicans | reverse complement strand
TATTCTCCATCGGCCTCGGCTTCGGCATCATGCAATTTCCACTGAAATAATGCGTGATCGCCACCCCCAGTCGACAATAAATAACTCCCGTCGGCCGTCCAGGCCACATTTGTCACATGAGCAGAATGGCCGTTATATTTTCGAAATTTGGCACCGCGACGAGAAGCCGGAAAGCGAAAAAGTTTAACGAGTCCAAAATCATCACCAGTGGCCAAAAGATCTCGGGAAGATCGGGCCGCTACAGCGTTAACATCATTCAATTGTGAATACTTCGGGAAGACGCCGTCAACCTCGGGCCCAATAACACCGCTAACGGACGCCCACTCTATCTCGGCCAAAGTGTCCGAGTCGGTGATATGCGCGCCACTAGAAATGAGGGTCAAAAAAATTCAAGATTGAATTTTGATGTTTACAAAAAAGATGAAATTATCTTTCACTTTGAACTTCAAAGTTTGAAGTTTACTGAAACTTTTAAAAACCTAATAAATGTCAAAAACTTGTCAATTATTTCAAAATTTTTCAGTTTTTTTTTGTTGCTTGCCGATCAACAATCGATCCTGTAACTTTTTGCAAAATAACTTTCTTTCGTATAAAAGGTGAAAAGATGACTTGTTTTTAAAACATTAAAAATAAGGTGACCGAAATAAATATGAAAAACGTTTCAACAAATATAAATAATAAATGGTTTCAATCATTGAGATTTCGAGCCCTCACTTGTATCATAAATGAGTCGCTCACCAGCGCCGTCACAAGCGGCAACATAGTCGGAGCCAGCCGACCAATCCAATTGCGTTATAAAGGAGCTTGCTTTTGCACCAACTCCAACGCGATCATATCCATCACCAACCGCATAAATATCAACGCGATTATCATTAGAACCAACCGCCAAAAACTCGCCACATGGCGAGTAGGCACAACAATGTCGGGCCTGTTTTCGGTCAGTAATCTTGACAATTTCACTCATATCGTCCATATTGTAAATTAATACTTGCCCTGCTTTCATTCCGATAGCAACAGAAGTCCCATCTTGGGAAAAACAGCAACTACGCGCCTCGGCCTCTACGTCCGGGTTCAAAACCACATAGTTTTGATTTTGATGAAGTAGATTAGTGTAGATACAGGAAAATACCACCAAAATGTGAAAATCTTGAATTTTTAAGATATTATTTTTTGTAGAAATTGTTATCGGTTTGTAACTGAATTCCCTGCCAATAACAACACTGTTGATTTAGTATAGCGTGGTTGATAACTTTTTTACAAGTAATCCAGATTCTCAATGAAGGCATGGAAAAAAGATAAGTTGACCTTATAACGGTCACACCTTGTGACCTTATAACAAGACCCCCTGTAATACCAGACCTTATAATAGGGTTATAAGTTATAACCACCCTCTGCACCATTTATTTTTAATTAACTCTTAGGGTAAAACCACAAATGTTCCATGAAATGCTCCGGAAAATTTTAACCAAAAAATAAAGGGAACTAAACATCAACAAAATCGTGAATAATTGTGTACCCTTTCCTAAATAACCGACAGAGACGGTTTCATGCGTTTCCAAATTCCAGATTCGAAAAGATTTATCATCGGATGCGGTGACGGCGAGTGGCTCGGAAGGATGTGTGCCTAATCCCCACAATTCTCCTTCAGCATGAGCTCGCGTAATCCAAGTAAGAGACTCATCTTCTGTATTCAATAAAACGACCTCGGATTGAGACGTTGCTACCAGAAGTAAAGTCCCGCCAAAAATTGAAACCGATCGAATATAACTGGACGTTGGGTGTCCACGTACTATTCATCAAAAAAAAGGCTTGCGCAAAATTAGGCAGAAACAACAGATCATTTTCGAACCTTGGCACAAATTTTCTATTCAAAAAATGGCAGTACCATTAAAATTTTTGGATTCAGAAAAAAAAAACAGAAAATTGTGTGATTGTTTTTGTGGGTACCCTAGCTAGACGCAAGACCGCCATCAAAATCTCCGAGTGAATATGTTTGCACAGCTTCCAGGTCATTATTGAGCATAATTATATGTCCAAATTTACCAGCCGCAACATAACCGTCTTCGTACGAGATTATAGAATATAACGGACCTATCACATGGCTATCAAAATGCGCTCGTAGTGTGTATACTTCCTATTAGTAAACGGCAACCGTTTATTCGGCATAATGCAAAATGAAGAATAATAATTGAAGAAAAAATGATGTACTTTAATTATGATTATTACCGTATAATACTTTACTACTGTATGATAATTTAGACAATGTTTCCTTATTTTCCTATTTTTAATTTATGCTCTTACGGCAGCGCATTCGTTCGAAGAAACGTTTTCCAGGGAAAATGTTTTTCGGGCCAAAACTTTCTCGGAGTAAATGTCATCCAAAGAAAAAGTTTTTGGAGGAAAGGGGTTTATCAGGGAAAATTATTCTCCAAAATTCCCTGATTAAACATTTTTCAAAAAAAAAAACGGCCTGCCTCTTCTTAAACGCAGTAACCATTTCAATTGACACTTGTTGTGAATATTTCGGTGTTGCTTTAAATGATATTTATGTGGTATGTTCGAAAAAGTGATAGCCATTTTCCTGGCGCGATTGAGGGAAGGGCAACATCTAATTCATTTCCATTCCAAGCATAAATGGAACCGTCCATTGTACCGGTTATAACCCGACCAGTTTCATTTTCCCGACAGCAGCAGAGAACAGTCTGTAGGGATCCTTTGTCCCCAAAAATCCCACGTTTGCTTTTGAGCGTATTTCCCATCACATTCCATATTTTCATGTGTTTGACGCCGACGGTCACAAATGAGCTGTCAGAATTGGGCACAAAACACGAGTCAAAAATACGATCAGAGTGGCCCTTGACGATACATAGTTGACGAGCCGATTCCCAGTCCCAAATCGCCACCAGACTGTTGGGATCGATACCGACGGAAAGGAGACGAGCGCCATCTGGCGAAAAACACACCGAACCGACGCCATGGGTATGAGTATCCTCCTTCTTCAAAACAGATACCGTTTTCATTGTCACACTGTGATGGAATGACCAAGCTATAGCAGCTCGAATGTCACAAATAAAATAAACTACAAAATACCGGGTTTCATAAATGAAAAAAACGGGTATACGCTGTTGAACGCTTGTGGTCGCGTTTTAATTCTAACCAAATGTTCAAGTTCAACAAATGTTTAAGTTGACTGGTGCTGAACAATGGGAAAAAGTGACAAATATGGATTTTTTATTTCCCGGACATCAAAAATTGATTTTTCCTTGAAATGTAATTTTTGAGAACGAAGATAATTAAAACCCGAAAATGTTCTTTGGTCAACCCTAAACTGTCCCATATACAAACGGATGGGGATTTGCCCGTTTCGCCCGACGCCACCAGTTTTGCATTTGGATGCATACTCAAACACAGTATGTCATCATTGTGGTGCAAATAAAATGCCTGTTTTTCATTTTCACGGGAGTAGACGATGCCCGTTGCGGCTACAAAGTAAACCACATTTCCTTCCTCATTAAAATGACAGTTTGAGCGGCATTGGTGGCCACGGTAGCCGTAGACCCACGAGAGTCGGAGAGATGATTCTGGCACGGCTTTACTCATCCCTGCATTTTTTCCCTCTAAAAATCATTCTTTTGAAAAAAAAACTTCAAGATACGTTTCGTATAACACAACAGTTCTGTGGGAATACTGTATGTGACAACTTGTTTCTCAGGTCAAAATAACGCGATTCAGTCCATAAGAGGGCGCCAAGTACATATGAGTGTATATAGCCCGTTTTCTAATGGTAATCGATTTTAGTTTTTTTTTTTTAGTTTTGAACTGTCACTCCATGGTGATTTTTATTCTGAAGATTTGAAATATTACAAGCTATGCGCACTTTTCGCCCTCTAATGGGCCGAATAGCGTTATTTTTTGACCGGACAAATTATTCACTACAAACAGAAGTTCTCCATACCGTATAGTCTATACGGTATAGACCATACGAAAGGTCTTTTTCGTATTAGACCTTATACCCATTATACCAATTCAAGCCTTGTCTTTTTGTATTTTAAGTTCTGGAAAACTGGCATGACCTTTAATAAATGTTGAACACAAATTTGACAAATATAAAACTTGAGTTTATAACCCACAATATATTTTTGGATGTTGTAAAAAAATTCAAAAAGACATGATTTTTAACTGCTGAAAGAACTTAAGTTACGATGCGTAACCAAATTAAAATTATATAACAGTATGCCGCGATTGAATTTGTTTGAATGAAATCATTCATTTATCCGTTCAGTTAAACAACTAGTGTACAGAAATATGGTCAGGTTCAAGGTCATATAACTGTTCTAGATCTTTGGCTCCTTTAGCTGTCAATTTAAAGCTGGCCCGCATTTGAACTTTCATGAAAATATCTTCTATACAAAATCCATTTGGATCTAGGTTCTCTACATCCGGCGACCATCGAAATTCATACAATAACTTGCCAACCTTTGATCCCGTCTGAAAATTTAAAAATAAGATAAAATGAATAAAAAAAGTTTAAAAAGACATGATTTCTATAAAAAAATATTACCGTGCTGTTTACCCGCTTCCTTCTAAATGTATATGTCTCGTTCTGAATTTAAACCAAAAAAGTGAAAAACGACATGATTTTTGTAAAAAAATTATTACCCGTGTCGTGCTAAACCTTAAAAAGTGAAAAAACATGATTTATCTTGAAAAACTGACTTGACTTAATAACAGTACAAATGGCTGACCTTATAACTAAACCCCCTGTATATTATATATAACTTCGTACTGTCCACTAACATTTACTGAAAAGTGACAGTTAACGGGAAACTATTTTTGATTTTGATTTAAAATTAATTATAAAGAATTAAGAAAAAAAACCTTCATCCACCAAATAGCCTCAAATGTTTCTTCCTCCTTGTCAATCGATGAAACCCGCGCAATTAGCGGTTTTCGGTCCGGATAGTGGTCTTCACCAGGCTTTACCGCCACAAAATCGTTAACCGCCAATGTATCAAGAGTTAACTTTTCTTCTTTAACTTTCGTCTTTTTCTTGGGGGTTTTACTCTAAAATAATTCGTGTGAGTAAAAAAGAGTGTTGAAATAACGATAATAAATGTCCCTAAAAGAAAAAACTTTATTTAAGAAGCGGCGCGAAGTGTCATTAAAACTTAATTTACAAGTATTTAAAGTTTTAAATATACTTTTTAAGTCAAAAATTATTTGACTGGCTCACTAGTAGAGTCACTACTACAAAATGATTAGACAAAAGACCTGAGGTGCTTGAATAAGAGACAGGTTCTTCATAATAGAGGGTTTTTTAAATCATTAATCTGTCCCTTATTTAGCCCTTCTCTCGTACTAAAATCATAAAAAATATAATTATGGACTTTTTTTTACAATTTTACATTTTTTTGTCTTCGTATTCGATTATTCGAATTACTAATTCCCCCAAATGTTGTTTCTCGTGTTTTTTTTTACCTGCTCACTCTTTTCATGTGTACGAAACATCTCAATACTTCAACAACAAATTATTTGAATTAATCGATGGTATACTAACTTATGAAATGACAATTGAATAACGGGAAAAATGGATCATTGAAAAATATTATCAAGAAAACTCATGATTCTTCACGTGAAAAGAAAAAAAATCCACGATTTTCCCTAAAACTTAACTTTACTAAAAGGAACCATAGTCAGACCTAATAACCAACCCAATCTAAAGGCTTCTCGATATATTAATTCTTCAATTAGTCTTTGACTTCGGACCGTAGTACCATTTTCCCAACAACAAATTTACTTTCCTAAAGAAAAAATGTACGAAAAAAAAAACAATTGTCGCAGATTAGATACAAAGTGTGCGGTGTAGGATTGTTCCTTAATCATTAAGCACCCGGTACTGTAAATACAGTAATTACCTTGACTGGAGAAGTTTCAAAAAGATCTGCCATTTTCAGTCGTTTTGTATTTTTGCTTTTTTCCTCCTCTAAGATCCGTTTCCGCTTTTGACGTTTGATATCGGCAAGAGTGATAACTTCGTCCTGGGTGATTTCTTGTTTAACATTTTCAAGAGGCGCCTTTTTCGTCTTCTCTTTTGTTTTCTCTGGTAATAGGATTATTATGGAAAAAATCGAAATTACAATATATCAACTCAATTTAGAATTGAATATACAAATACGAGAAATCGAAGGTCATGGCGACGTTTTAAAGACAGGATAAAATTTCACCCAAATATTTGCATCGGTGTCTATCGAATAGGGTATTTAAATTATTTGTTTGGTTTACACTCGGTACGTACAAAAGTCAACATAGTATAATTTACTCCACAATTCATCCAAAAAAAAGCGTAAAAAAGACATGATCTCAACGATTTTTTCCCAAAAAACATGCTTCAAAAAAAAAAATTGATTTGACCTTAGTGCAAAAAAGATGACTTGACCTTATAACTAGACCCCCTGTACGTTTAAAAAAGACCTGCCAAACCAAACATGGTTGGCATATGGTATGATTGACCGACCGACATTTTTTTATACCGATATTTTTTTTTTCACATGGTCCATCTGGTAGGATATGGGGTCACAAAATCAATAAGCCCTAGTTCAAACATTTATAATTAATCTGATACAATCCTTTTGGCTTCTTTTCGTCGGATTTATTTTTCTTTTTCGGGTTATTTTTCACCGTTTCCCCCTTGTTGTTCGCTGAAAAGTCCGTTTTAATATCAATTGTTTTTTTCCTTGCAGCCTTTGGTCTGAAATCTGTTTCCTTCGCACTTGGTTTTTTCGGGGTTGTTTCATTCGTGGTTGTTTCTTTCGGGCTTATTTTTTTCGACGTTTTTTCTTTCGAACTCGCGGTTTTCGACGTTTTTTCTTTCGGACTCGCGGTTTTCGAGGACGTTTTTTTCGAGGTTACTTTCTTCAGGGTGGCTTTTTTCAAGGCCTTTTTGGGAGACGGTTCCTTCTGGCTCGTTTCTGAAGGGTTTTCCGCTGAGCTTTCCTCTTCATCTTCTGAGACATTATCAAGCGGCTGGCCAATCATCAGCTGGTCATCGTTCATTTCAAGTGCTTTTCTCGGTCTACCTAAATTTGATTTTTGGGGGGCACTTTCCTGCTGGTCTTCGTACTCGATTTTAATTTGTTTAATTCGCGCTTCGAGTTGATTTTGTTTTTTCTTTAGAGCTCTGGCACGTTTTTGTTGTTTTGCTAAGGTGGTTTTAAGAGGGATACTTTTCAGATGATTTTGACACGTAGTTTTTTGGTTCTTTACTGTCATATTTATGATTACAAAACTTTTGATTTATCAGTTAACTGTTGCTCAAACCATGATTGAGATTCCACTCAAAAACATGGCTAGTATTTCCAAGCTCCTTTTGTACTTATTGACCTTCAAACGGTTATACAAAGACCATCGTATATATGATAGCGGATCAGATGTACTACTTTACTACCTGGAATTTTTTTTTTGTAAAATACATCTATCACAGAAATTACAACTGTAACATGTGATAGATGTATTTTACGAAAAAATCTAAATTTTACAGTCAGAATTCTAGTTTATTCACACTTGTTCTGAAAAAAAAAATTCTTCAAAAAACACTTTTATGTGATGGATTTTACGAAATAAAATCTGCAAAATATCGCACTACCTTGCGTTTCAATACAAAAAAGGTCACTCTAAAAAACCACCTTTTGATATTTCTTTCTTTTTCGACAACAATCGATTTTCCTTCTTAGCCTCAAGTTGTCGCCGTTCTTCTTCGATGCGTTCTTTTTCGACCTCAAGTCGCTCTATTCTTTCGGCGGTTTCTTTTTCTCGTTTGAGCGAAGCTTGTTGGCGTTCCATGATGCGCTCAACGCGGGTTGCGACCACTTTAAGTTCCTAAAAATAAATTTATTAAAGTTTTAATTTTAAACCTTAATTTGATAAGACGTCAAAAAAAAAATGAGCTATGATTTCATCCTAAAATGGAAAGAACTTCAGTGGAAAAAAAGTGAAAAATTCTGCTCATCGAAGAACATATATATATTATACACTCCTTGAGGGTTTATTTCGCGACTTGAAAAGTGGGCACATAAACCCGCAAGCGTCGGTGGAAAACTTTGCGGGTACATAAGCCCTCAAGGAGTGTACCGGAGCACATATCCCGGTAGGATGTTTCATAAAATAGAATACAAATAGTAAATTAAAGATCACTTGTTTCAGCCAAACCGGAAGTGCAGGGACAGAACCGGTTAAAGGTTGGTTAAAATGGACTTATTTACCTCTTCATCACAGTTTGAAGAATTCGACGATACACCCGAATCTTGACTGCTTTCTTTCTTTTCACCCGTCGTTTTGACATTCCAGACTTTTCCGTGGTTTGTCAAGTGAATTTGGCGACTTTCAATTCCTTTCACGAAAGGTCGTCCGCGTTTGATTCGTGAACTTGGCCTCGATTGCTCCACGCTCTCGGTTTCGGGGAAAATGGCAGTTTTTTGGAGATAACGTTGATAAATGGTACGTGGATTTTTTCGTCGGGTGGCCACCACCTCGGGCTCCACCGGACCATTTTGAATTTCTTCGATTTTTTCACTTTTTAGTTGCAACTCTTCTTTGGGTCGTTCTAAATACAAAAAAATATTTTTAGCGAAGAGCTCAATATCGTATTTTAAATACGGTATTCGGATGTATGGGCTAAGCTTACATTTCAGGAAAACGGACTTTTATCGAAATAAATATCTTTCAATAAAATTTTCACTCTTTTGCTCGTTTTCGCGAAATGAACATGACACATACCGGGTATGCGTTGATAAAATTCTTGGAACATATGTTTTGTCCCTATAGGGAAATTTCTTCAAGTGCAAAAGTATTTTTTAGAATTTCTGATTTATAAAATACATACCTATTCCTCGATCAAATGCTCGATTTTTAAGTCGTTGGCGCCTGCTATATACGGAATGTTCGGAAGGTTCCTCAGGATCGTCACAATTACTTTGTAACTAAAATCATACCATATATTTAGCGAACATTTATTTTAAATATATTTAATTATATAACTAATTGATATACTGTTTATAAATATGGCATATATCAATAAACATCGATTGGAGATGCGTCAAAACATTGGTTTAACTCGGAAAATTTTGTCGCCCTATGAGACACACTTACATTATTTATACAGTCAGTGACCAGAACACTTGGATCTGTAACGTTTTGAAAGTCGATGGGATCGGCATTGTGAGGTAGATTTGTGTGAATTTTTTCTAAAACTTTTTCATAGGCATCGTATGCTGTGCTCAATCGGGTCGTTACACTTTCAAGATCGCGCGCGTAATTAATCTAGACAATTTCAACGTTTACTTACATCTGTTTTAAATTGACTAAAGATCGGAAGTTATAAGGTATTTGGTAAAATAAGGCCGTAAGACGTTAAACGGATAAAACCGTACAGGGAGCTGTTTATAAGGCCAAGGTCTAAATAACTGACTTGACCTTAATGTACTTTGAAAAACTTGGCTTAACCTTACAACCATAGATGAAAAAAAATTCGACCACTAAAAATGTTTTTCCACCATAAGCCCCTAGTGATGGGAAAATGTACAAAAAGACATAATTTTATAGAAAAAAAGTGTAAAAAGACATGATGTCTACAGAAAAAGTTTCTATCGTAGTTTAAAAAAAGCTGTTGACAGACATTTATCGCAACTAGTTGTTTAACCACTTATTACCGGTACTTTCCGCATTTATAAATACAATTTTTATTCAAACATCAATATTTTAAAGTTCTGTTCAGAAACTCGTCTGTCAATAGCTGTTTAGGTCTTCCCGAAAAATTTATTCTCTGAAAGTAAATAATTATTTCACCTTCCTAATAACATAGAAATAAATATTAATAATTACCGGTTCGCTTGAAATGACTTCATCCAACGCAGCGCTACATTCGTCGGCAAAAACGTCAACCTTCCAGCTGTGGCCGATTAACAGTGCAGTGTCGGTAACACAGAAATCAAAGGCCCTGAAAAAATTATTTTAAAAGTATTGGTGGAATAATAAAAAAAAAAACCGTCATTATAACCATGAAAAAAAAGAACCTTTTTTGTGTGCTTAAATTAAAAGTTCAAAGATCGTCAAATTCTCACACCCTCAACTGTATATTTTGTTTTACCTTTCATACTGCATTCTGTAAAATATTGCTGCGACATCGGCATGGCCCATACTTTGCATTTCATTAATGAACTGTTCTAATTGAACAAAATCTTTTACAACTATTCGAATTCGACGACGAGATGAACAACGCTGATTCCGCCATAAGCCATATAGTGTGTATAATGCGGCCACATTAACCGAATATTCACACTAAATTTTTTGATAAATACAAGCATTAAAAGAACAGGGGGTCTGTTTATAAGGTCAAACTAACAAAAACTGACTTGATCTTAATGCGTTTTGAAAAAAAAACTGACATGACCTTATAACCATCTGAAAAAAAATTTCAACAACTAAATTTTTCCATCTAAGAATTTAGCGCCTTCATCCAAAACAAAATGTGCAAAAAGACATGATTTTAAATTTTTTTTCCCGAAAAAGCATGCTTCTCAAAAAAAAAACCAACTTGATCTTAGTGCAAGAAACTACTTGACCTTATAAAGGTCACAACTAGAGAATTTATAACCAGACCCCATGTACGATAAAACTAGAACAAGAAAGAGTCTTGGATGAAAAAAAAACACCTAAGACTCCCAGGACGGTAAGTACCGACCGTTGTCGATTTGTTTACATTTTTTATCATATTTTATACATGTAGTTCGGTTGCTACAAATGAATACAAACTTACATCTTTCATGAGTAAAAATTTTGATGTTATTTGAAATATCGTATCTGTATATTCTGCTTGATCGGGTTCCAACTTTCGTCCATAAAACACTTTGTAGAATTCGAGGTCCTGCCATGCTACACAAAACTCTAAATAATAATCACATCAGTAAACGGGGAAAATATACATGTATTATTGCTTTAGCCGAAGATTAGACTTGAATTACACACCCCGATTTTAACTAGAATTTTAAACTAGGAATTCGACTATCGTACCAAAACTCCTATCATAGTAAAAACACTTTTTATTTACTACAAAAAAAATCACTTTAAAAATGTACACCCGTCTATACTTTTAGCGTATATGCTCTAGTTGTAACGCTGACAAGTCTAAAAACCCAAACTAATAACTAATTTACTTACCAGAATACCGGACAGAACGTTTTTGCTGAAAAAGTTCGATTAGATTGCCAAAATCGGTAATATAGCCCGCTGCGATATTTCCATTTTCCATTCTAATAGAATCATTACAGATTATATAAGACTTTTTGTGTTTACATTTTTTTCAGTACATATCTCAAGACAATGACATAAACAGACGATTCGTATTGCACAGAAAGAAAAATAACATTAATTGAAAATCATAAAATAAGACCTAAAATGTTTGAAACTTGAACCATATCGAAATGTCCACACCAATTTTATCTTTTTCATTTTGCTTTTGAAGATATTGAGTACCTAGTACTTCTTTGAGGAGTAGTCTATCACGTGTTTCAATTAACTGCAGTATGCTTTGTTTGTATTTTTGCGAGAAAAACTTTCAAGTTCTTATAATAATCTCTATGATGGCAGTGGTGGTTGGTTATAAGGTCAAGTCCTTAAAACTGATTTGCCATTTAATGCACTTTAAAAAGCTATTTTCACCTTCGTGCTTATTTTTTACTACAGGGGGGCCTGGTTATAAGGTCACAAGGTATGACCGTTATAAGGTTAAGTCATCTTTTTGCACTAAGGTCAAGTCATTTTTTCTGGCACTAAGGTCAAGTCAATTGTTTGTGAAGCATGTTTTTTCGGAAGAATCCTTGAAATCATGTCTTTTTACGCTTTTTTGTTTTGGATGAATATTAAAATTGAACACGATTCCTGCAAACTCTATTTTCGTTTCGCCGATTGCTTTCACCAGTGGTAACATGCCGGCGTTTGGTACCGTATTGTACCACATGGAGAGCGTTACATTGTCATTGTTTACCAGTCCACCCTCGCCGTCATCAAAAAACTGGTATTTGAGCGGTTTTCGTTTCAAACTCAATTTACTTTTTTCGCCACGTTTGATGATTTTGTCCCAGACGACCACCTGATTGATATCATTACGCGGAGTCTGATATTCGGCCATGATGTATATGAACAGTTGCTTGTTGTTCCAGTGAAAAAGCTCCGTCAAATCCGCTTCCAAATCGAAATAGAATTTCCCTAAAAATTAAAATTAACCGTAGACCCCACATGATTTACGCCTAACGTAATTACGTTGATATTGTAAAACCCTATATTAAACCAGATGGTTTTATCCCATAGTTATCCCCCATTTAGGGACTAAAGTTTAGAAAAAAAAATTGAAACGGAAAATTTGTTTTTCTATCACAAAAAACCGTTATTCGAGCCTTGAATTTCGAGGCACCAAAAAAGTCCAAAAAGACCTTTATTTGAAATAAATTATTCCGAAAAACTGAAGGAAAATTGGAAACCCTAATTCATTTTTAATTTTAACTCACCTAAATCTTGTTTTTCCCTTGGCCCATACGGATCTTTGGAAAGGGAAAGCGAGATGTCCCTGGCATTCAAATTGTACGGCTTTTTCATGTCTTTGAACTACGGTCAAAAATATATCTATACCCCAGTATCAAACAATATTCCGGCATAATGGGTCTGGAATAAAATGGTTAACTCGGACGGGTCTTAGGGTGCTAGTTTTTGACATTTATCATCAATAGTCCTACGGGTTATTGTATCATCGCAAGGCGGATTTATAAGCAAAGCTATGTTTATTAACTCTCAGGATAAAGGAGTTTTTGGGAACCCGTAGGGAGAAAATGTGTGTATATAAACACGCACTTAAAAAATTCACAATAATTCAAAAAAACTGGTAAAGCCAAGTTGTAGAGCTCGTCAAACTACGTCGATCTGACTATTCAGAAATTGATTTGGGTCACCAGACCCCCTTAGAGAGCTGTTTGAAATCTCCAACCTAAGCAAAAAAAAATACCGTTAATGTAATTTTTTCGAAAAGTTGAGGCCAATACCCGTTTTGCCCTACGGGGCCTCCATAATATGGAGTCCATATGCCTTAAATCGACGAAAAAACAAGTTGTGTGTCTATATACACGCACTTCCCCCTGGGAGTTAAGAATGCATTTTTTGTGACCGGGCCTATACCAGCTGTGAGCAGGAATGTGAGAAAAGTCATGGACGAACAAACCGTCATTGCAAAAGCAAATACGGCATTAATGCGCGCCAAAATTCCATTCATTTTCTAAATTAACATAATGGGTTAGAGTCTAACCGTTAGACTATTATCTGGCGAACAGGGTAAATACGATTATTTTCGCAAAATTAAAAATTGATTTTGACTTCAATTACACCGAATTTTTATGGTAGATTGAACGTTCATGACGTTTTTTAAACACTGATTTTCTCTGTTTTAGCAAATGTTATTAACATTAATTTTTTACAACGTTTCTCTTACTACTTTTTCTAAAAAATAAATTACAATTTACTAAGATTTAGTTGAGGGTGTTTCTATTGGCTACCTCGAATGAGCAAAAAATCGATGCGTCATAGAAGCTCAATTTGATTGGCTAACAGTCTATTAATAATAACTTAGCTTAGAATTCGTTCACAGGGATTAAAACTTTTTTTTCTAATATAGTTTTCCATTATAAAAAATAAAAATAATGCAAAAGTCATTTTATTTTTAACGGTATTATGTGTAAAGGATAGCCTATCCTGGATAGGGGACAAAAATAATAAGAAAAAAGATTGCTGTAACCAGGATTCGAACCTGGGTTATCACGGCCACAACGTGAGGTACTAACCACTATACGATTACAGCTAATGTAGCAGAAGAAGGTTTCGATCCTTCGACCTCTGGGTTATGGGCCCAGCACGCTTCCGCTGCGCCACTCTGCTGAAGGCCTCTTTCTCGATTTTTACATTTTGAATCCATGTTTTGATTCACAACAAAGAAAATTTCACGCAAATATTTTCTTTGTTGAGAAGCAAAATTTCTTAGATTTTTGATTTCAAAGTTTTAATGATACCCTTGATTTGTTTACAAAAATATTTTTTAGAATAATTAGAATGTTACCAGATATCCATACATAATGCGTACGGATATGGTTTGGAGGGTAAGATGGCGGAGTCCACGGTGGACTGTCCACTAGATGGCCTACAGGGGGGTCTCATATTAAGGGACACCAAATTAAGGAACACTTTTACCAAAAAGATTCAAATTAAGGGACGGTTTTTTCGAAAAAAAGTTCAAAAAAGCTCAAATTAATGGACAAAATTCAAATTAAGGATGGGTCTATAGTATAGACTCTATACTATAGACTCTATAGAGTTGTTTACAAATAAAAATCGAAAACTAGAAAACTAGATTTTAGTAATAGTTTTATTTGTTTTATGAATTGGTTGAGGTTCTACTACAATTATGAAGTACAAACAAGTTCATTATTAGGGAATTTCTAGAAAAAAATGACGTTCAAAAATACGTTCATATTCCTAAATGAAAAAAAATCATCTTCTTATTTCCAAAAAATCTCCTATTATTTAGTGGTTTTTTTTTCTGAATTTGTTTTTTGTAGTAATCCATAAGGTCCACAGAAATAGCGTTTGAAGTTTGGTTATATAATTCTATCTAAATCTTTATGTAATCGGCACTTTTAAGAGAAGATGCCCCCTTTTTCAACACCACAAGTAAACTTAAACGCCTAAGGCTTCTACAGTTTTCATACAATTGATTTGATTTTTTTGGCCAAATGTACGTCTGGTAGTAGTCAACAACTAAATAGAGAGTTTTTATTGATATCTAGTTTTTATCACTTATTTTTTAGCTTAAGGGTAGTTTGGAAATCCCTCTGTTTTTCGATTTCTTTAATATTGGTCGAGTTCTAGACANAAGTATCGTAGACTCAGCGTTATGAGCAATTCTAATCCGCTGAGACGTTCTTTTTTAATCTCTATAGTATTCAATTTTAGATATGGAAACGGATCAAGCCCCCATCCGATATAAAAAGGACGACAATTTGAAATTATTATTAAAATGAGAAATAGATTATCAAATTTATTGCTACTTTTGTTAATTTGCATTATGAAGTCATCTGCTAAAAACAACGGTTTTTAACCTACATGTATGGATAAATAGAAATCCATAAATCAGAGAGTTAAAAAATATTCTATTATACGATGGAAAATTCGGCACCGCGGTATTTCCGAGAAAACGTTTATCAGGAAAAATTCACAAATTGGTTTTTCAGGGAAAATTCAAAAATCGTTTATCCAAGAAAACGTTTATCCGAGAAAACGCTTATCAGGGAAAATCCAAAAAAACGTCGTTGTTCCATTTCGCATTTCAAGAGCAGCTTCTTCTTTATTTACCATTTGTAGTTTTTTTCGGTTAATTCCATTTGTGGTTTATCCGAGAAAAAGTTTTTCAAAGAAAAGGTCTTTCAAGGAAAACGTTTTTCCAAGAAAGGGGTTTTTCCAAGGAAAACGTTTTCTCGGATGAAAATTTTCTTGGAAAAACCGCGGTGCCGGAAAATTCATATATTTAATATTGTCATAAACAGACACAAAAAAATTGTATCAGGAGCTTATTCTGAACATTTTTTTGAAACATCAAAGGTTGAAAACATTTGGGGAGTACGAAATGTAAAGTTATACAGTTAGAAAATTCAAGTATTTGCATCTCCTTCCGAAGCTTCGAATTTGCCCTTCAAAAGTGTAATTTTCACGAGAGAAAACACATCATAAAGACCGTGTTAATAATAAAGGCACCGACCGAATTGGGATCATTTCTTATTTGTCGAAACGGGAATTTGTCGGCAAAACAAGGATAAACTGTGAAAGTGATAAAGTGACAATCATTTGTCGACAAATTGTTGACAAATTCCCCTTTCGACATTTTAGAAATGATTCGAATTCAGTCGGTGCCATAATAACGTATAACTGATTAATCCTTTTATCTACAGAAATATTTTTACAGGCTGTTCTACAGAACTATTCTGTAATCAGATGAGACTAAGCAAAGTACTTATGTCTTGATTTTTCACTGGAAGACTTCCAGAATACAACAAAGACAATAATTCCAAAGTAANGTAAGAGCTCGGAAAACTCATCACATCTGCCAAAAAAAAATTAGGAAAAAAAATACTTTTTTTTCAATTTTGACCATTTTTCAGGTAAAAACTTTAAGCATTCTTTTAACCCCCCTAAGCCAATTTTTTGTCCTGATTTTTTATTTAAGAGTGGTAACTACCTTAGGAATAACATAATATTAATTTTCGTTTTGAGGCAAACTGATATCGAGTAATGTGCGTATAGAAGCTATAGACAGTGTTTTCAAGTTCATTAGGATTCATAACATACAAAAAATCTAGAAAATTTGAACTTTAACGGGTATCAATATACAAATTTAAAATGTTTTTTTTTCAAAACTACTAAAAATAACCATCCAAGATCTTTTTTCATCATATAATAGTTTATGACAAAAAATTACCCTATGACCACCCCGGACCACCCAAGTGTATATGTACTATTTTATCAAATAGTGTAATCGAATCCTATGAATCCGCGCTTTGCGGGCCAATCATGTACCCCAATAAGGTTATGAAATCCTATGTAGGCCCATCTTGTACCCCAATAGGGTAGTAGCATCCTATGTAGCCCCGCTTCGCGGGTCCATCTTGTACCCCAATAGGGTAATCTCATTCTATGCAGTTTCGCTTCGCGGGCCTAAGTTGTACCTAAATAGGGTAATCTCATCCGTGTTTTGTGATTAAAAACCAAAAATTGCCGTTTACTCATTAGTCTAATCAAAAATACGATCATATTCGGAATCTTTGGCCTCAATTAACCCTAGAACTGGCTTTAACTGATAATTTCACGTGTTTTATTATTAAAGAAACAGAAATTGCCGGTTAATTATCGGCCTGTTTTCAAAAAAATAATTACATTTTCGGAATCCTCGGGTTCGATCTACTTTAAACCTTATAAAACGTTTCTATTTGAGCAATAAAATTGAGCCAGTTTAAGGTAAAACCCATATATGAGCCAAAAACCCATATATTTTCATTTGCCTTGCATATTTTTTGCTTAAATATTTTTTGAAAAAAATCCATATTAAAACTTCAAAAACAAATAATTTGAGTTTTAGTTCTTGCAAAGCCTCAAAAAGGCGAAAAACGACCACTTGGGTGGTCCACGGTGGTCATAGGGCAGTTTTTTTTTGTCACAAACTATTATCTGATAAACAAAAACAATATTGGATGATCATTTTCTAGTAGTTTTGAAAAAAAAACATTTTTTGGGTCATTTGTCCACCCGGGTGGACATAAGTGGTCTAGCAACATAAATCAAAAAGCTCCCGAGGAATTAATCTACTGAACAGTTAAAAAAAGGACAAAAAAATGTGCCTAAAGGAGTTAAAAGAATAGTTTTCAGCTGAAAAATGATCAAAGCTGTCGAAAATATTAGAATGAGCTGTGCTTGGCTGTTTTTCGAGCTCCGAAATTGAAATGAGCTGCGCTGGACTGCGCTGTCGAGCTTCGAAATTGAAATGAGCTGAGTTGGACTGCGCTGTCGAGATCCAAAAAGTTAAGAACTGAGCTCGACTGCGCTGGGCTGCCTTGTCGAGATCGAAAAATTTAATGAGCTGCGCTCAGCTGCGCTGTCGAAGTTCAAAATTTTGATGAACTGTGCTCGCCTCGGCTGCCCAGTTCACGAACTGCCCAGGGCAGTTCACTTGAACTGGGAAGGCCAGCTGGCTGTTGCCGACCCCTGGCTGGAGGTTCTATATTTTATGACGATTTCAAACAATGGATACCTATCGTTAAACTGCTTTTTAAAAAACAAAATGCTTTAGGTGTGGCTTACGATCACAATTACAAGTAACGCGAAAATATTTCAGATCATTAAACATGTAACTTTGTTTTAGGTTTCCAGGTATTTTTTTTTCATGCTTCATATTCTTTTTTTGTACTATACAGTCCCCCACCCAAATAGGTAACGAAATGACGTAATTACCCAAATAGGTAATGATTTTTTTTCAAAGTTCAACTACCCAAATAGGTAACCATTTTTTTTCCTAATATTATTTCTCTCAAAAAAGGTTTTAACAAATTTATTAATTATAAATTATAGTCTATAATAGTTTAATTTGCAGACAAGAAGTTTGAAATGGGTACATCAATATTTTTTTTCAATAATACAAGATTTTTTTTATGAAAAAGAAAAATTATTTTTGTATTCAACACTTACACTAAAATGTGTTTTCTGTTGTCGATACATACAAGGTACTGCTATGTATATACAACATCAAAAACAATTTTTATTTGTATACCCATAAGAACGTTAAGGACATGTTAGACAGTCTTGTCTAATTTCGACTCTATTGAAATTGCACTGATTTGAAATACAGTCAGAGGTCTCTCGATGTGCATTTTTAGCACGACTCGAGAGCGCCATCTGAATTTGGGAAAAGAAGTGAAAAATCCACATAGTGCGCTGGTTTTCAGCGCACTGCATTTTTTTATAAAATAATAATACTTTACTATAGGAGTGTGTATATATATATGTAAGAGTCGCAAAGCCTCATTGAAGCTGAACGAGATAACCAATTCAAATTCTTGCGTTTAATTTCAATAGCCATGTGGAAGCCTCATCGAACGTCAAATTTCATATCATATTAGAAAAAAACTTTTTTAAAGTAGTATAANATTTTTTTTACTAGTACCACAAAAACCGCCTTGGTTCAGCGGTTTTATTACGGATAAAATTTCCGTTGAGCCGACTTGAGCTGATATAGGGGAGCCAAAAAACTAGAATTTTGGCGGTTATTTTGGTTTAATTCCTAACCGGTGCAATTTGGAAGCTTCTAAGTGCTGCCATCGACTCCGCAGTGGTCGGTTACCCTTACAAGTTATCTTAATCCGTAAATTTGAGTAACTTGAAAATCGGGTCAAAATCCCAGCTGGCCACCCTAACTATAGGTGTACTATAGGGGTAGTATATATATATGTAAGAGTCGCAAAGCCTCATTGAAGCTGAACGAGATAACCAATTCAAAT
Organism: Oikopleura albicans; assembly: GCA_004367875.1. Lineage (NCBI taxonomy): Eukaryota > Metazoa > Chordata > Appendicularia > Copelata > Oikopleuridae > Oikopleura > Oikopleura albicans. The sequence continues at coordinate 722,843 of SCLG01000012.1, read as the reverse complement.
TCTTGCGTTTAATTTCAATAGCCATGTGGAAGCCTCATCGAACGTCAAATTTCATATCATATTAGAAAAAAAAACTTTTTTAAAGTAGTATAATAAATTAAATTTTAAAACTTTTTTATAAATCAGTCAAAAAAAAAACTGTATCAAACCAACTTTAATAATTCGTTTCCAAGCCATCTTGTCACCATCGCAGTTGAAGGTCAGAAACACGATTTGAAATCATTGACTCAGTACGACCCGGCGCGGTCGTAAACTAACACATCCTTATTTGAACGTTTCCGGGTTAACCAGTGCCTAATACGGTTACATTTGTACGACTATAAATTATATTATTATTTATACGCTCTACTAAATAATATATTATATATAGTATTTATGAAAGAATATCGACAAGCAGTAGATTAGTATTCAAAACAGCTGATTATCAAAGCAGAATTTGTTTCCTTATTTGGGCACACATGAAAAATTTGCCATACATGGCCACAAATTTATTCAATTTTTCCGTCCAAGCACCAGATATAAAAACTAACGCATCGGCCGATATGAAACATCATTTAGAGTCGTCTCTACGATTTATATATTCATCCAATAATAACATATCACCTTGAAAAAAAAAATGTCAATCAGATATTGTATTTCTGAAGCGTGCAAAATTTTTAAAACGACCCCGACGACATGGGAAGAACCCACCGAAGAAGAGCTTGAAATGGAAGAGTTCATGTTCGGAATGTATTTCTCGCCGCGGGAACTTCCACACGAATTGAATCAAAAACGTCTTTCGGGGGAAGAGTTTGACAAAAAATCAATAAAAAATGAGCGCCGCCAATCTGAAGGAATCAACGCAAAAAAAGAACCTTCAGAAAAAGTGACTTGTGTTAGGTCAGTTTCTTGTTTCACACTTTTTGGGAGAAGAAATTCAACGGCCAGATAAGAAACCTAAATTAGTTTGAAACCACACTATATTTTCTGTACACTATTTTTTGTATAGTTTGAGATTTCTGCTGAATACAAAAGCCATGCTAAAAATAAATTTTCTACATTATTACGTCTCGAGACACTCCTGTACTGACAGTACAGTGCCTAGTAGGGACTCTCTACCTAGTTTAAGGGTACCTAATTAATGGGTAGAATGTTCAGATTTCCAGATACCCGTCATTAACTACTATTAAATAGTTGGGACTGTAATGGAAATGTATAAAATGTATTTGCAAAGCTATTTTTGAAACGACTTTATGACTTGATTTTAAAACTAGAACAAAGTTTTATTGGTCAAGAGTGTAAAAGTGCATTTATTACGAAAAAGTCTAAAATAAAATGTAAAATCAAGAATAATCCATGCCATTGTCGAAGTCAGAAAGTAAACCAACAAGAGTGTTATAAGCTCCAGTACTGTTTCATTGGGTAAACTATAATTTAATAAGAGATTCAATGGGTTTTACAAAGTGTAATTTTCAGATTTACCCAACCTTCCACTTTTCAATCGATCAGTGCCGAACCCTCATGTTTTGTTTTTTATATTTCTAGTGAGACCCCCTGCGTCCTTATCTTGCAATTTTTGCTCGAAACAGCGAAGAAAACGGGGAAATCTACACGATAGCAGTGGATTTCTTGACGCATAAATTATGTTATGCGGCATAATGATAGGTATTCCAAAAAACGGGAAAATCTGCAAGATAACGGATGAGAATACCGGGTATAGCAGTGCTTGTGGTATCATAATACGACTATTATTTATAATTATACATGCAGTCTTTTTCATTCTCGAACATAGCGTCCATAATGGGGTAAATTGGTCGAAAATGGAAATTTTGAGAAGTTTTTGTGACATTGTTCACAAATACATTATAACTTCTTTATTTGGGGATGAAAAGTTAAAAAACCGTAACCTGGCAGCATCATTTCTTGTTCGGCGAGGCCGCGCGCTTCCCGACTATGCCCAAAGTTAAATGCAGAGCCAAGGGTCAATAGGCAGCAAAATGAGAAAATATTCATGATTCAATTTCGATACTGTCACTATCAATGTTGTTACTGTCAGCATCGAGTTATTCCCGCGCTTAAATAGGTAACCAAAATGGATTGGTTTTTGGCATGCGGTTTTCTATTAATGCGCTGAACCGAATGAGTTTTTGCGAAAAAAAGTTTTGATCTTGCAAAAACACAGCATATGTGCGTTTTTAATGGAAAGCTTTGTCCTGATTCCAACGCCGCAGATGCGTTTTCTGGGGAGAACCATGAATTTGATCATTGTGTTTTTTCCACTCGAAAACTATTATAATAAGCCGATTATATTTGTAAATTGCTGATCAGCAGAATAACCACAAAAAATAATCTTCACAATTTGTGCCTAATAACAATTTATGGTTAGTTTGGTAGGGAAGATTTTTTGTTTCACACAAATTTCCGGGTAACCTAACAATATACGCTCAGAGATTTAATTTTTCACCCGGAATATCATAAATCCTTATTAGTCCAAAACTTACCGCTGGTAACATAACCCAATTGGTTAGATAAAGTCCGAAAGTACCTGCAGATATCAAAAAACTGTCGAGTAACTGTGTTCAATGAAATGATTGATACCTGTGTATCTATAATAAATACAATTTGTATTTTATTATTTTTATACTTAAATGTGCCGTAAAATTCCGGACAGTCTGAAAAGTGTTTTGGACCATTACTTTTGAGGGCCAATTTAGTCCAGTCAAAAAAATTATGTTTTGACGACCAATTACGAGTATCGACCAATTACGAGTATCGATTAACGTTTTATACGAAACGGGGACATTCAATTTAATTATGGCCCGTTAGTTTGGCGGACTGTCTCCCAACACGCTCGCCTTAAGTACACATACTAAGTTGCCACAGTGGTCTAAGGTAATATATAGCGTGTTCAAAGTCGGAGGCCAACTTTTTTGCCGCCGGGTTATTAATAATACCTTCAAATTGGCGGTCTCATTGGACGCTGATTTAAATCGTGGCAGCTGATTTGCTGCATCAACATACGGTTTTTGCGCGATAACCTTAGCTAAATATAAAAAATAATTCGTGGTATTAGTTAGATTTATTCCTTAATTTTTTAAGGGGGATAGATGACAAGTAAATATTGGCTCATAAGTTAACAGTGTCGATTATAGCTCAAGACAAAAAGTAACGACAACGTCCTATGTATATGAGACATCCAGTCTCTTTAATTCTTCCACAAAAACCTTAACGGGAAAAATGTTTAAGTTTTTACGTGTTGATTAGTCACCATTTGTGTCTGTCCGGACATCACAAGAGTTATTCCACGAAACGATAGATGTGCTTGTTTTTTCTGTCCAAAAGAGACCTCATCCCCTATTAGAAAAGTATGAAATTTTCCACACAAAATAATTGTTGGTCTCAAAGACGGGAGCAATTATTGCACAGACGGGAGCATATTATTCAGTCGAAAAAAAAACCACAATAGAACTTTTTTGAGGGATTTTTGAGAGATTTTTGAGAGATGAATTTCACCTTCAGTTTCAATTCAGGTATAATATTGTGATTTTTTTAAGTGTGTGTTTATTTACACACAATTTCCCCTACGGGTCATGAACCCCCTTAAGTGTATTTTTTCAGCGTTTATTTAAACGTTCGGTAACAAAGCGTCGGATTTACCGTTGTGTCAACGGTACAAATATGTGCCCAGATGAATTTCACCTTCACATTCAACTCAGGTATAATATTGTGATTTTTTTAAGAGCGTGTTTATTTACACACAATTTCCCCTACGGGTCATGAACCCCCTTAAGTGTATTTTTTCAGCGTTTCTTTAAACGTTCGGTAACAAAGCGTCGGATTTACCGTTGTGTCAACGGTACAAATGTGTGCCCAATGTCCCGCGAAAGCCGTAGCCGATGCCAGTTTTGCAGATTTTACAAATGTTTGCGCGTTGGGATGAATCGTGCACGTTGGATATGATAAATGAGTATTTAATTTTATACTGATGAGATTTTTGAGAGATGAATTTCACCTTCAGTTTCAATTCAGGTATAAAATTGTGATTTTTTTAAGTGCGTGTTTATTTACACACAATTTCCCCCTATGGGTCATTAACCCCCTAAATTGTATTTTTTCAGCGTTTTTTTAAACGTTCGGTAACAGAGCGTCGGATTTACCGTTGTGTCAACGGTACAAATATGTGCCCAGATAAATGAGTGCCCAGATGAATTTCACCTTCACTTTCAATTCAGGTATAATATTGTGATTTTTTTAAGTGCGTGTTTATTTACACACAATTTCACCCTACGGGTCATTAACCCCCTTAATTGTATTTTTCAGCGTTTCTTTAAACGTTCGGTAACAGAGCGTC
>SCLG01000012.1:685499-713253 GCA_004367875.1 Oikopleura albicans | reverse complement strand
TTGACAACCATTTTACAATTGTGCGTCGCAAAACAACTCCGACAACTTCCATCGTAAACCAGAGTTGAGGGTTTCCCGGAAATATTTGAAATTCCACCACATTCGCCACCCCAAATTAATGCATCCCCCTTCAAACTAGCTGCTATAGACGGGGTTAATAATTGGAAATCATTTTTGAACTATAGCCTATAGACTCTATAGCCTATGACCTATAGGTAAGGTGAACGGAAAATTTGTATTTTGAGTGGTTTTGGCGACCACAAAATTGGTCGCCAAGTTCTGTCTAAAACACCATTTGGTCGCGGAGTTATATATTGAGCAACACTTTGCGACCAAATGGTCCCCGAATGGAGTTTTAGACAGCACTTGGCAACCAATTTTGTGGTCGCCAAAGCTTCTTAAAACACAATCTTCTGGCGACCCAAATGCGTACATTCCACTTCTTGTTAATTCAATCTCGAGTCGGCAAAAAAATTTCTGACCCCCACAGAAGTCTAAAATCTTATATTATTCATAAATCTTCACTATTGAATTAGTTGATTATTTTGTTAAAACATGTTATGAAAATATACCTGTTACTTTTTAGTTTTCGTTTCTAAAGTGGGAGGTTCCAAGTTTTTTTTAAATACAAAAAAAAACGTTTTTTTTATGTCTGTGGTGGCTGCTGGATGATTATTTCAAAGATTCAGTTTGAACTAAAGTTATGATTGTGAAACCATAAATTAAGAAAATTTACAAACCAAAAGGCCTAAAGGCAAATATCTTTAAGAAAATAATATTTTTTTAAAATAATATTTTAACCCGGACTAGAAAGCCCACTCTGGGATGATAAATTCGTCCGGCTTCGTGCCATTTTCGACGTAAATTCCGTTTCTTCCAATGACGATTACATTCTTGGCCGGTACAGTTGGTACATTTTGTAAAATCATCAACAGCTGAATCAAGGGTTCCCAGTTTTTTGATTCGAAAACATTGAGAGTAAAAGATGTAGAAAAAAAATGATAAATACATACTGAAAGTTTAAAATTCTCAAAAACAAACTGTGTACGATATCTTAAATTGTTTACATTATTTTTAAATAGTTCATCATATTGTGCACGTTATATCGAAATGAAAAATGGGGATTAAAACAACATGACTGTATAGTTATGCTGCATAGCATATGTAGCTAACGCAATATTTGAAAAAAATAAAGAAATGTTTTACACCACCTGCGCAGTTATCTTTCCGGCAGTTATCTTTCCGCTCATCCCCGTCGGTGCAGTTATCTTTCCGCTTTTTCGAGAAAAATGTTCCAGTTAATCCGCCTACACACTGCACAGTTATCTTTCCGTCCAAAATATTTTTTCGGGTAATTCAATGAAAGTTGAAAGAAAATTGTAAGATAACGGCGCAGTGCGTAGGGGATTTTGCTGGAAAACGCCAGAATTTTTTTTAATTGTAAGATAACGGACTGTTCGGGAAAACTTTGACAATCCATTGTCATACCGTTACAAATAATAAGAAATAAGGAACAAAGTGAATTTAAAAAGTGTAGCAAACTAAACAACAGGTTTACTCACTTAAATACAATTGTAAGATAATTGCGTAGTGCGTGGGTAATAATGCTATGTTTTAAACTATATGGTTTGACCGTTTTACTGCAGGTTCCCGACCAGCGGGAAATATGGCCGGATAAACCAGCATAGGGGCATATACTAAAAGTAGCCGTCTCTCGGTTTTCCCGTTATTTTTCATTTTTTGAGCAAATAAAATTCCCTTATTATTGCCAACGCATTACGTCGTTATATTACAATAATGTTTTAATGAGCAAGCTTTTTCTATATTACATTTTCGAATCCTTGGGCATTTCGTCACTTAGAAATTTTAAAGAATCTAGAACGGCCCCGTAGGTGTAGTTATCTTTCCGCACTTACAAATTTCAGACAAACCGCCTACACATTGTGCACTTATCTTCCCGACGGTGCAGTTATCTTTCCGCTTTTTGAAAAATTTGGTGGAAAGATAACTGCGCAGGTGGTGTATAGGATTTCTCCCACTAGAGTTTTTTCTGAAAAATAGCAGAAAGTGTGGCTACAAAAATTTTTTTTGAACCCTTGACAGAATCATCGGTCACAATGATATCAGCATCTTCTTGGTAAACTTTTTGAGCATTTGGACAAATCTCGTCGACATTATTGTGATACAGGGGCCTATCCGATCCATATGTCCCGTCCGCTCGGCGAATTTCCAAATAATGTATTTCTGGCCGAAAAGCTGAACCATTTGGTTCGTTTTTATAACCCGATTGGCCACTAATGTTAATGAGATAGCATATACAATTTGAGTCTTCATTTTCAGTTTCATCTAGTGTACACGCACGAGGTCTTGATTCGGGCTAAGTAAGATTTAGCTTACATGTTTTCTGACAAAAACATTTAATACAAATTGATAATTATTGATAAATACAAATTGATAATTATACATTATGATAATACATTTCTCCAAAAATATTTTTGACTCACGAATCATGTAATTTTATAATTACTTAAGCGCAAAACTTCTATGTGTCCAACACTTCACAGATATTAAAAAAAACAATACGGCGTTATGTTTCACGAAAAATGATGGAAAAATAATTCGTAAAAAAATGAAACGGAGTTCATAAAAAATACTATAAATTTTATTGAAGTTCAAGCTAGAGTTATAAAAGACGTTTTTAAGCTCTTTGAAAAACTTTTTCGTGGAAAAACACTTTTGAATTACAAAAAAAATTTGTTTTGGTTTTTGAAAAATGATTTCGTTTTCCGGGAATTCCATCCAAAAGTTTTCGTGGTCACTAATACAGAGACCTGGTGTATTTTGTGATTTATATAACGCTTCTACTACTCGTATACTAGTTAATAGTACTAATAGTGTATCAAAGTATCATTAATTGTATCTTTGTAGCCCGACCTTTTCGGGATTTGTTTTCCTGGTCCCCATCTTATTTTTCCATTTGGTTCGACTATTTCCTCCTGGTAAATTTCATATCCAAAAGCGTATTCAAAACACATGACGAGTGTTTCAGGCCCTTTCACATGTAAAGGTAGAAATGGTTTTCGACACCATTTTCCTTGAATACCCGTACATTCCCAACCAGACTCAATCGCCGAATCTATTGTTATGCCAGATGGACCTAAGATCAGAAAATTTAAGCGAGTTATGATTTGCCCAAAATCAATATAACATGCTATTATAATATATTATATAGCAAAAAAAAATCACAGTAGTTGGTATAAAAATACGGTATAGACTTATAAATCCTACCTGGAGTATCAGACAAACGAAAATCTGAAAATGATTGGTTAAATAAACGCTCAATCGGGTCATTTGACTTTGTATCATATCCCAATCGTAAAGGAAGTATTTCAGAGTCTAACGTCGTCGACGAATAAGTGTTTGCAGCTTCACCCAGTATAGTGGTGCGGTCCCATCCACGAGGATTAAATACCCAAACGTCTTGAAATTGCGAAGCTTTGGCACATGATTCCACATTTCCATAACGCTCGTAAAAAGCACGACCAGGGATATCTGCAGCTGGTTGAAGAAGTCCTCCTAGCATCCACAGGCCTTAAACGTATGTTTTTTGACTTTTGAATACGTATCTCAAACGTGTTCATAATATACAGTACACTCCTCTATTAAGTCAATTCTAATTGATCCCAGTAAATGTTTGAGAAGAAAACGACAATTATAACAAAAAGTTTATTTAACCTGTTCTTAAAGTGCCTCAAAACGATCCGTGTTTTTGTTGCACGTTAAAAAATCACCATATGCGGTTGGCGGCTTATTAATAATAAATGTTATGATTACCTTCTGTTGTTGTTGCTGAACCGGTACTTTCCCGGAAATTCGGGTACAGATCAAAATTGGACAGTTCGCCTTCAGTCGCAGGGCGTGTATTACCTAAGCATCGGCGTGCATCTGACTTCCTATAGAGTTCGGGGAACGTTGAACCGGGTTCCAATCGCCAGACTTTTTCGCTGTTGGAAGTTGTTGTGTTTTCTCTTGACAGCGAAAAAAGTTTTCCGATTGAACCTGAAATGAAGATTTTTGAATTACTGAATTTCATTTGAACATTTTTTGTTTCATTGTTTTTAATTATGATTACATACGGTATTCTTGATACATTGTCACTATTAGTACATCTCTTGTGGGTTGTAATTTTGCCGAAATATAATGTTCAAGATGTTTTCAATATATGTCATTACTTTTCCGTTTACGTCATGTGCCGTTATTTTGCCATTTTAGGTAAATACTTTCGAAAAATAACTACGGAATTGGTGTATTCTTGGTAAAATATTATTTCGTTAGCTGCAGTGGGCAGGGTTGACTCTATTTCGTCGAGCCCAGTGGCCCAAAAAGAAAAAAAGTTTTATTGACAATTCAAATAAGAAACAATAGGAGCGGAAACATCAAGAAGAAAAAAAAAAGAAAATAGAAACAAAGCAGAACAAACAAAAAAAAAAAAGAAACAAAGAGCGATTTTTTTTGCGCAAGATATTAAGGACTAATGTTATGATTTTCTTAAAATACCATGTAAATATATATTTTCTTACAGATTCGTAATCAGAAGATTTTTCTGATCATTTTGCATATAAAAACATAATTTGAGATAATCTCAATTTTTATCCTTTTTTGAAATATACAGATATACAGAACAGATATATTTTTACAGTTCAAGTAAATATGGGACGTCAATTTCGAACTCTTTGAGTTCTGTATCGAAATTAATTATTCCGACATCATTTTGTTCCGCGCCCCCAAGTTTCAAATAATAATTTAAAATTTGTTCACGGTCAATACCGTAAAGTATCAAAAAAGTATCAAAAAAAGATATAAAGTCTAAAAATTATTTTTTTACGAAAAAATATATCAGCATGTTCGTAACGACCTGTCTGAAATTTTTCCGATTTAAATATTCTTACGNATTACCTTCTGTTGTTGTTGCTGAACCGGTACTTTCCCGGAAATTCGGGTACAGATCAAAGTTGGACAGTTCGCCTTCAATCGCAGGGCGTGTATTACCTAAGCATCGGCGTGCATCTGACTTCCTATAGAGTTCGGGGAACGTTGAACCGGGTTCCAATCGCCAGACTTTTTCGCTGGTGGCAGTTGTTGTGTTTTCTCTTGACAGCGAAAAAAGTTTTCCGACTGAACCTGAAATGAAGATTTTTGAATTACTGAATTTCATTTGAACATTTTTTGTTTCATTGTTTTTAATTATGATTACATACGGTATTCTTGATACATTGTCACTATTAGTACATCACTTGTGGGTTGTAATTTTGCCGAAATATAATGTTCAAGATGTTTTCAATATATGTCATTACTTTTCCGTTTACGTCATGTGCCGTTATTTTGTCATTTTTGGTAAATACTTTCGAAAAATAACTACGGAATTGGTGTATTCTTGGTACAATATTATTTCGTTAGCTGCAGGGTTATCTTTAAAAAACAAATTGCACAAGGGAAAATTGAATAACGGCTTAGTGTGTAGGCGTTTTGAAATGAAAAAAGCCATTTTTATGAACTCCAGAAACACCAGCAACGTATTATATCTACCGGTAAATTAGAAAGAAAAATAGATACAGTGAGGGCGGCCCACCGTGAAGAGTGTCTCGACGTGCGCCTTTTTACATAAATTTGTAAAAAAACTCTCAATTTTCCCACTTGTTTTTAGCTCACAAATCACTATCCATAAAGTGAAATTCTCACCTGATCCGATATACGCACGATTTCCCAAAATTCCACACGTTGGTTGGCCCTGTGCATTATTGTGTCGAACTCTTTGTTCATATTTTTCAACGGATTTGACGTTTTGGGCGAAAAATGGAGTTTGAGGTCCGATAACCGGACTTATTAATTTCTCATCTAAGAAACCTTTCCACGCAAAGGCAGCAGTCACATTGTATACATTACCGTTGACACTTTGTCTTTTGACTTTTTCATTTTTAACCGCACTACTGCGTACTAAGTTAGCACGATATCCGAATCGAATCGTATTCTGTAAAGCATCTGTAATCGAGGATCAAAATTATTTCAATGGGTCCTCAAAACAGCAATAAAGGTCAGCCCGATAATTATTTGACGGTTAAATTTCAGCGATGATTCTCACAAACGGTCAGAGGGTGCGGAATATTAAAAAAAAAAATAATATTATAATAATATTCAACAACGAGCTTGTCATTAACACAAAACTTTCAATTATTTTCAATATTTGGACTTTCCTTATAATAAGGAATTTGCCGAAAATTCGAATATGATCAACAAAATGACGATAATTCTCCGTATGTAAGGAGGAGAGGAAGCAAACCAATAAGCGCGCAGCTTGAGACCAACGTGATAACCAAAACGGGGGAAAACAATGGTTGCAATTTGACCAAAATGTAAATTATTTTTGAAACAAAAGAACATTTGTTTTCATTGTTCACTTTATATTAATATAATATTGTAAAACAAAAATATGTTTATTATTATTTATGTTATTTTCTTAATGATGTTTTGAATGATAACTCTTATAAAAATATGTTACGTTACATTTTATATATGTTTATGATTTTCAACTTTAACCTACGTTAATTAACAAATATTAATTAACTGTCATGGTCCATTCTGGACACATCTGTCCAGATGGCACGTTTTTTCGAATTAACTCGCGAACGGTTTATAATATAACCAAACGGCAAACGGATTATAAATCTAACAACGACATTACGTTTTTTTTATACTTTTTTTCTATTTTTTCTTTAACCCCCGGGACTCATATTTGACTAAATGTACCTAAGATTATCGAGATAATTTGTGTTCATGTTAATAGCAGATTTTGTTGTGAAAATCATATTATAATAACTTTAAACTGGGTACAAAGCCTATAATATGTTTGTAAATTAATTTGTTAACATTATAGCAGGTCATTTTACACCCAGTCTGCTGTTATCTTAACTAAAACTTAATTGAAAATTGATAAAGTAAACTTGTGTTATAAACTGAGATTAATTATGGAAATAGTGTGGAAATGTTGGCTGAAATAAAATTTTACATTGTGAAGATTTAATTATATCATATTTTATATGTATGTGCTAATAACGTAACAAATTCGCATTTTTTTTTCTTAGTTCCCACTTTCGTACTTTTATAATTGAAAAAGCTAGAATATATCAATTGAGCAAATTTTTTTTTTAACATTGAAATAAAGTTCGAGTTTATTTATACACTCCTTGTATACGCTCACGTGTTAAAAACTAAAAAAAAGATCATTTTAGCTATACAGTCTTTAACCATTTATCTGACGTTTTCGGTTCTCGAAAATATCGTCCGATAAATGAGCATCGTCACAAAATAGGTAATTTTTTAACAGAATGGCCCCATTTTTGCCAAAAAAGCGTCCGATAAATGAGCGTCCGATAAATGGTTAAGGACTGCATTATATCAATAAAGTGTACTAATAAATTTTTAAGGCGACAGTCAAAAGTTTCATAATCTGTTAGAAATTCTGAAATTGATTCAGTAGTTTTAGTGCAATGATGAAATGAAGTTCTGGACAGATGTGTCCAGAATGGACCACACCGCTTACTCGTTTTGAGTGGATCATGACAGTTAAAACTACAATTCTGGTTTAAATTTTGATCCCTTGCTAAATAATCTTGCCGTTCTAGTCGAAAGTTCTCCTCCAAACGTTCTTGAGATACCCATTTACCCTCTCTTCCTGTAAGTTTAACCCCGCTAGGGTCACTTACTAATTCATAACGACAAAGATTAAATGATTGATTTATAAACTCTTTAGAATTTAAATCATAAAAACTCCCGTTTATGTAACAATACTCATTGATCCAATGAGGATCCGTTGGGCCCATTCCAGCTGTTGAATTTCGACATTGACCTTCACATTTGAATAATGAAGTCGATGGCAAATCGGGCCAGTCATTCGTTCGTTGGCACCCACTACCAGGAAGGCATGAACTTGGCGATGATTCCATTTTTTTACGGTCTAAATACAAATTTTATTATGAGGACAAAACGTTAAACATTTTTTGGGACATTTTATTTGCATTTTAGAAAGGGAAATAGGCAATTTTTTTAGATTTACCTGTTCCCACCCATTGGCCATTTGAAATGGTATTGCGATACTTATAAACGAATGCTTTGTCATCACAATCATTGTGGGCATCTCCATTTTTCCCTCCGGCAATCATCACCTCATTCGCATTAATATGCATGGCACAACTATAAAATTTACCAATATTCTGTTCAGGTGATGGCGCTGTGTTCCAAGCTTTATATTAATCTATATATATATAACGGTTGTGAATCTAGTTAAGCCTATCACTCGTAGTTGAATTGGATGAGACCAGTAAAAATAATACAGTCCTTAACCATTTATCGGACGTTTTCGGTTCTCGAAAATAGCGTGCGATAAATGAGCATCGTCACAAAAGAGGTCATTTTTTATTAGAATGGCTCCATTTTGGCCAAAAAAGCGTCCGATAAATGAATAAGCGTCCGATAAATGACTAAGCGTCCGATAAATGAGCGTCCGATAAATGGTTAAGGACTGTAATTTTATACTGAATTTGTTGAAATATATTTTCAGAAAATTGCTATTTTAACGTTTCTTTTTGACCTGACAAAAAATCGCTATTATGTCATAAATTGTGAGCCACAATTGAACCAAGAAACTTATTTGTATTCCGAAATAGTAATAGTGTTAAACATCCTATCAAGTAGCCCACTATGAAAGCTAGAACACTATTGCAGCGATGGTTTTATTTTCCCGTAAATCAGTTAGGTTAACTGTCACGCACCCATCAACATGAAATTGAATTTAAACAGTGAAACTTTTCCCAATAAACTGATAATGATCTTGAAATCTTAGAAATTGTTTCATAACTTTCGCTAAAATCATTTCATTTTAACGTTCCAATTATATGAATTGGTGGAGACTGCCAAATTAAAACTAGAACCGACCTCGTCCTACCTAGCCACAAAAAATAACTCCAGTTTTAGAAGATTACAAAAATAGAATGTAACGTTTTCCTAAAACCCACGATGTGTAGTTAACCACCACCCTTCCGAACAATGTGGCGGTTACAGTGGTAACTATTTTAGCTAAAACGAATGATGAGTTGCAAAAAATAATCTATATTTTCATATTTTTCTCGCGCAAATTGATGCGAAAAAAATTTACATCAATTAAAAATCCTAATTTTGACCCGGTTAACCTAAATAGCGTTAACTTGTTACTCAAATTTTAAGGTTTTTATCGCAGCTTCGACCGACGCTTACAAAACTCACTCCTATGTTGAAGGGGTTTGTAATTTATAATAAACGGAGTTTGTATTTTTAAAAAGTGTCGGTTTAAGTGTTCAATGTGTCAACATATTGAATTAATGTCGGTTGTAGTTTCAATAAAAAACTCAAACAATATTTTGCGAAAATTCGCTCTACATATGTATTTGGGTTTTTTTGTGGGATATATGAATTCTAATGATTTTCATATTCTAAATTTTGATGCCGTAACGTTTCAGTCTTAGTTTCATTCTTGCGGTATTGAACGTGTTCTTAAAAATATCTCATCTGGTAAGACCTCCCATCTGGGACGTATGATCACACTAATGTGCTTACCATTTAAAAGTCATTTTTCGAAATAAGAATTTTGAAATCTAAAATGATCTGGAAGTCTTTAATCAAGACGCAGTAACCAAGAGTTTTGATTGAAGTGGTTGAGAATTAAACGGTCAAAACATATCGGGTGTAAATACTTATAAAGCCGTTCCTGGCATACGATCCTCAATGTGCGAAACTCTTAATCTAGGTTCGAAGTCTGTTATATGATGCACTATAATTATGTGATATCATATATAATTGATATGTGAGTGACGGCGGAAAAACTTTTATACACCCCAATGCTTATTTAACTTCCAAATATGAAATGCCGTCTTCCATTTTCTTTATTTTCATTTTTCTTCCTGAGAATACAATATTTCGAAATTGTAAAGTGGTTTTCCGAAGTTTATCAACTTAAAAATCGTATTTTAAATTACAGAGACCTACTTAGAACCATATCCTGAAAATGTAAGGATCATTTGTTGCTTCTAATCCATAGTATCTATCTGTTGGTGATGATTCGGTACTGCGCTTCCAACCAGGCGGCCTATTGTAATGCCACCCTCCGCCAAACATAATTTTATTATCAACAAAGTGTTCATTTACGTTTCTATTATCGAGGCTTCGTACACAGCCATCATCATTATTGTAGGCATTTGGCACGCTTGGATTAACAACGTATGGATGATCGCAGACACAATCGTAACCAAACTCCGCCTCCGAGTTAAATTCGCAATGAGAATTTTTACCGCACTTGTGATGAGCGCAAGGATCTAAATTATTTTAACTTTTATTTTCACAGTCTAACATCTTTAAAAAGCTAAAGACTCTTTGGTTTTTTTTATAATAAAGTAATAAATTATAACGAACTTTCATTATGACCTAGAATCTAGTTCCTTGATTTTTTTAATGTGTCGACACATTTTCGATCTTTTCCCCTTTCGAAATTTTAGAAATGATTCCGATTCAGTCGGTGCCTACAATACTTAATCAAAAAATAATATTTAAGCCGAAAGTGTCAAAAAACTATAATGACCCAGTTTTCTCAAATTACCGTACGGGGACTCTCAAACTGTGAGGCTTTGAAAAATTTTCCTATGATTTGTATTTCTATTTTGACGTCACCCTTACAGTCTGAGCGTCCCATACAGGGGGGTCGCCAAATAAGGGTCGCTATCGCCAAATAAGGGTCGAAGTAGCAAAATAAGGGTCGCTTTTTTTCGAAAAAAAAAATAATTGCGCCAAATAAGGGTCGGTTGAACCTAAAATACGGGTCGGTTTTTGGAAAAATCCCAAATACGGGTCGCTTTTTTCCAGGAAAAAAATTTTTGCGCCAAATTAGGGTCGGAAATTTGTAAAAATGACAACATGAATTCCCGACAATCTAGTGATAAATTGTTTGATTTGCGGCCGTTCATAAATAACTTCCCGACAAGAGGGGCGATCACAGCGAATCTCATTTTTTTTTCTAGCTCCCCAGTTTTACTAAAAAAATCGCTACGTGGCCTACAATGAACGGATTTTCTTGATTAGACGTTTGTTNATCTAGGATCTCAATTATTTGATGTTGAATGGACCGCAAGTATATCATCTGGATCGTCAATATTAAGTGGAGATACTAAGAGTAGCAACATATTCAGAATAGATCAGGTAATACGCAAATAACATGTTTTATCGTGACACGGTTTCAATTGTTATACAGTACAAACTGAATAAAACGTTTATCCGCTTCAATCTTGAAAAATATCAGAAATCACGAAATAATCACAAAATATTGTAAATTACAGTATTCTTCTTAATTTTCTCAACTATATGCACGTGGTGTCCCAAAGTTTGGGACCCAAACCACAAAAAACTCCTAATGTTTGTCAATAATACCGTAATTTTAAAAAAATGTCAACTTTAAATTATAATATAAATTTATAATGTCAACTTTTTTAGCTTTAAAAATAATGTAAATTAATGTCAACTTTTAAAACTGTTTAAACTCTTCTATAGTCATTAATTGAAGATTTTTTATAATGTCAGACTTCGTAGCGTAGCTAGTCTATGTAAGATAAACTATNATTTTAATTATTTTACAACCCCTACGCGCTTATAAGGCAACTTGTGTGGCAACAAGTGTGGGTAACAAGTGTGGCTTCGCCAAATAAGGGTCGGTTTTTTCAAAACACGAAACCGACCCTTATTTGGCGACCCCCCTGTACGGTATATCTCTAATTATCAGAAAAAATACAAATACCGCCAAACATGTTACCCCGTACTGTAGAAAAGGTGAAGAAAAGTTCCTTACCGTGACATGGAAGAATATTTTGACGGTAATCATTTTCATATGTGGTCAACGGCAATGTTTGGTAAAGTCGTTTTGATCGCCTTTCGATGTACCAGTGGGCCTTTTGGACAACCTTATCGTCATCAGCGCGATAACGAATCAGACCCAATTCCGCATCGTAAAATCGATATCCAAATGCATTTCCAAAAAGTCGATGTCCCGAACGGGCGTCTCTACCTCCTGAGCATGTGCATTTGGGCTGATTTGGGAAAGCGTTATCACCGGAAGAATCGCAATTTGCCATAAAATAATCATTAAGTCGAGCGCATACTCGCCGGGTGTTACAAATATCCTTATATTTGGGTGGACAGAACATAAACCTAAAATGCCCAAAAATTTGATCAGGCTAAATTCCTTTACACTGCTATCATGCTCGAAAATTAAAATGCCAAAAATATAAAATGATGCAGACAAAAGAATAAAAAATATGTTCCTGTTCGCACTCTAGCTTGTATGCGTACCATGATCGCGCCTTACTCTGTGCTGAAACTTGTCCATCATTTCGGATTTGCGTAATCGTGGCAAAATCACGAAATTCTGCTTGCTCGTGGCATCGCGTTGCATGGAGATAACAATTTGGTTTTCCAAAAAAATTTGCTTGTGGCAAGTGTGATGGGAAAAATGTTATAGATAAACAGCGGTCTTTATAGACGGTCGAGCAAATTCGCATACATTCCGCAAATGCACCACGGTTTTTTGATCCCGTGCGCCCGTTATACCTGGCGTCGGTTGAGTCTAGATTTATTTTTAAAAACGCGTCATCTTCCTAAGGATTGAAAATCAAAGCCACATTACAAGCCGTGCAATTATTCATTAACTCCCAGGATTCCATTTGGACTTAACCCCAGAAATGGACCGAAAAATTATAGTAAACCGGGCTTACTAATAGGAAATTGCCGGAATACGGGTCAGGTTAGGAGAAAAATATAACGGAATTTATACGGTATTTTTTTTTCGCTTAACACGGTCACAACTTGTGACTCACAGGGACGTTTAGTCCAAATGTGAACGAATGGACCCCTACGGATTATAGGCCACTTGGGCCACTTGGGAGTTAAATATATATCAGGAAAACGATTATTGCTGAAAATGGAGGACTCCAATACAGCGCCATTTTATCATTTATAATAGTCTGTGCTTTGTGATACTTAACGATAGTTTAGGATTATTTATCTTACAGGGTGAGGTAATATAGATGCTAATCCGTTTTATGGTAAGTTATATTCGCTCAGCGTACTCTCGAACCAAAAAACGGATTAGCATCTATATTACCTCACCCTGTAGATAATTTATGATAATTTGCGATAATTTAATGTATTTTATGATTATTTACATTAATCTATGATATTTTTTGAAACATTTGAAAACACATGAAAAACGGCTTTCTCAAACTCATAAAACTACTTAATTCAATCCCAATCTTCATAATTCATACAGCCTCCAATATACTGGTTCTCATTCATTTCTTTATTTGAAGGGTTTGTCTTCCATCCTTGTACCCGATACCAATTCCGCTCACCGGTTTCCAAGTCGCGCCAATTATAATTATTATGAGGTAAACATTCGTGCCCACCACATTCGCGCAACTCTTTTCCGCCATCTAATGCACAAAATAATAATGTTTGATTTGATGTGCGCAGGTGCTGAAAAGGTTCGTGGCAAAAGTTATTCGAATCTGGTTGTGCGCATGTTCCACAGGACCGGACACGCATTTGAAATCCAACTTCTGAATCGGGGCCGTCTTTAAATCTGTTGTTTTGGGTTTGAAATTACAGCATCAAACAATTTGAAATATTTACACCAAATGCGATCTAATTTTTATTGTCCTAATGTTTCAGTTTTCCTCTCATGTCCCAATGTTTCAGTATTTTATAAAAATTACAACCCCTCCACTGATGGAAACTGATGGAAGCCTTCCATTATGACTTTCGAAAGTCCGAATTAATTTTAGAGATACCATGAAGAAAATGCCATGAATTCATAGCAAAATCAAAATTTATAACGAAAATTTTCAAAAAAATTATGAAAAAAACGGAATATCCTCGTATAAATCCTAATATTTTATCGCTTAGGCACTGTTATGTTAACACCCGTTATGTTAACACGTTTTGGGATTTGATTAACTTCGATTTCTAATTATTTTACCAAACGGCCAACCCCATTATGTTATCAAAATTCCATTTAACAGTTTTTGACGTTTGATGGTGTTAACATAACGGGTTATGTGGTGTATCGTATGGGGACGCTCAGACTGTGAGAATGACGTCCGAATAACGTTACAAATCATAGGAAAGTTGCCCAACGCCTCACAGTCTGAGAGTCCCCATACGGTATAAACAGAACAATACATGTATGATTCATAAAAAGAAGCGCGATTTCGAACCCAGCTGTTGACACATGTTTTTGAACAAGGTGACCAGGCAGCCCATGACATCCATCCGTGCGGAATTGTAGCCACTTCGTCATGTTGAACACATTGAACAGGTTGGCCATTTGGATGATAAAATGTGCACGGTCTTTTTTCATGTCTTTTCTTGTCCTTCCCAGTTTCCTTTCTCCGCCATTGAAAACCTTGGCCGCAATTTGGATCTCCAAAAACAAGTGCCTGACATGGTTGCCAGTCCATCCAATGGTCATATAAAAATTCGTCTGAAGTGGAAATTATCTCCTATCAACAGAAATGTAAAAGTGTCGTGATATATTTTGTATAAAAACAGCCATTATTCCTTTTAAATGAGAAATTATCACAATCACACTCACACTACCAAGGTGGAACAAAGAAATCACACGGAAAAACAACACACAAAATCATGACTGTGTATTACTTAAAGTTCTCGTGTGATCGCCAAAATCACAAAGCATTTTTACAACTCTGCCTGTAAATCTGACATTGTTTGAACATCAAATTTTGCGAATAAACTTTCGATAAATGATCCTTTCACGTGATAAGAATCACGGGGATCATTGTGATTAAGTTCAGTGCGTGGGCAAATTGTACTGGCCATGAGTTTGCATTCGAGAAGCGGGTGATAACTGGCTAAGTCGTTTTTGCGAAATGAAAATGCTACGCATTTGTCATCGTCAATGCAATCTTGGGCACAACGGAGTTGAAAATCGAGACAAATTCGGCTTGGTATGGGTTCAAGTTCAATCGCACCCCTTGCATATTCCTATTCAAAGTTCGTTTGAGATTTTTAAATGGACTTTTTGATTAACCGCAACAATAAAAATCCCAATCGCATACTCCCAAATTCACAATCACACCCACATTTTGGAGTGCTTGTGATTTGGAGTACATTTTTCGGCACAGAAATCAAATACTCCTGATTTGACACTAATTGCACCATTAGCGGTTGCACGTAATTTTCAATAGGGATCAAAAACTAAGCTTAACTGAATAACTACAACTGAATTTAGTCCTATTGGGCGTAATATTTATAAAACTGACAAATATTAAATAAATAATATTATTAAATTGTTTAGAAATCGTCATTTAATATGCCATAATTGATTTAACTATTGTCAGTAAAGACAAAGTGAAAAGTGTTTAATGTTTACGGTGTGTGCTACGAACTGTATTATTAACATAGACTTTTATATGCCCTATTCAAACAAGTGTATTTGAACCAATTATTTATTTTTGAAACAAAAAGTTGGACACGGGGCTTCCTTAGGTGGCTTAGAACGCTTCTTCGAAACTAACAATGAAACCCGGGCGTTCGATCTCCGAGGTACAATCTGGCAAAAACATCAGATGAGTTGAAAAGAAACTTTTTACCATTTTTGTAATAATACACCACCTATCCATTTGACTTGACACATTTTTTTCCGAAAAAAGGTGTTAATTCAAATGCAAATTGTTAAGTCAAATGCAAACTGTTAAGCCACATGGGTAGTGCGCAGGTTAAAAGCCTGGAAAACTTGAAACAAAAAAAAGTGTTAACGCAAATGCAAATAAGCTTTTTCTCTAGATTTAAATTCCAAATTGACGAATAAAAAGAGCAAATGCTATAAAAAATGATATACACCGGGTGCGCAGTTATCGGGCGGGTTTCGCTTCAAAAAAACCTTGATCGGGCGCCCGATAACTGGACGCCCGATAACTGCGCACCCGGTGTAAAACAATATGATGAACGAAAAAATCAAAAAATCGTTTTATTTCAAATGATTTAAAAGAGAGATTATAAAACTCGTCGATGAAAATTGGAAGAATCTGGCTTGATTATTTTGGCAAGAACTTTTTGTTGTACTTTTTTATGTTATCAAACTCAAAAAAAAAAAATACTAAGTGTTGACGGATAAACTGGAAAAAGTTTACAAAAGAATTAAGGGGACGAGCGAAAAAATTTGAAAAATAAGGTCTTAGATTTTTTAGCAAGACTTTGAGCGAACGCCAAATATTTTAACCATTTGGCCGAAGATTTAACATTTATATGGAAGCTGCAATGTCCTTTGGGAGTTAATTTGTTTTCCGAACTGATAAAAAATCAAATAAAGATCCAAAAAAGTGTTAAGTCAATTGCAAACTGTTAATTCAAATGCAAACTGTTAAGCCAAATGGTGTTAAGTCAAATGGTTACGTGGTGTAGATCAACATTACACTTAATATAACTTGTGGTAAATAAGACGCTATAACTTCGATTTTTAATTAGAAATTCTCTGAGGAGCCGTTATGTAAATATTAGGTTTTCCAAAAATTAATACAAAAATTAATTCACAAATTTAATGTACGACTTTGTAGAAGGTTTTTCTATAAGGTTAAATTTGTAAACAATACCTATGACCGACCCTTAATAGTATTATTTCGAACTTCATTCCTCATGACAAAATCCATCAACGCAAGTTTCATAGCAATTTCCAATGTTATTGCACGCTTTCCAGGACCTATACACACCCTTTTCGCAATATCCGTTTCCTTTCGATAACTTCACTTCTTCATCTGGGACGAAATCTGGAAAAACTTCATTGCTTCTGGCAGGGAAAGATGAATAAAACTCTTTTCTATTTGTGGTTGGATTTCTGTATAAAAATGCTTCAAGTATTTCAAAGTCATCGAACGTTTTCACTGAGCATGGCGCATCGTAAACAAATACTTCCATTTCAGTCCTGGCGTTAACATCTAAAATATTGGTAAATCTATGAAATCTGTGTTAACAATATTTGCAATTAAAAAAAAAACACTGAAAAAAAATAAATAAAACTGTAAATATGCGATAATGCGAAGTAAATTGGAGGAGAGGAGACGGTCCAATAGGCAGCCTGTTCTCAACCCACATTATAAAAAAAAGTTTGCCATGTCACAAATAAGGTCGGCAAAATAAAATCGTAAAATTTAGTACATCAGACCAGTGTAATAATCCGATAATTCCTGAAGTGGTTTACTAAATTGATGTTGTGTTTTTCACGAAAGAGTTACGATATCGTTACGAAGCGTAATTATTTTTGGCGGCATATTCTACGTCCACCAAATATACACTTATATGCCAAATTTCAGCGTTCTGCAACTAATATTCACTCATGAATAATAATATGAGCATACCGTCTAATCTTTTAATTTAAGTTTTTGTGTTTTATTGGACAATTTTCTACTTGATTCTTTAAATTTTATCTAAATAAATTATATCAGAGTTATATGTCTTAATCTGTAAAATCAAACATCTAAAATACATTTTTCTCTATCGCAGTGATTTTCAAAGGCGAAAAAATTAAATAATGTTACCACTTTTTGGTAACGTTGCTTGACAGCGCGTCTGAGGCCTATATGGCCTGTCATTGGTCTTTTTGGGGCGCGCTTGGCCAATAACCGAAATGCGCTTTCTTTCTTTTAAAATATTTTCGTATTACAGTCCTCCCCCTGTTAAATGCCGCATTTAATGAGAAACATGCATTTCCGCTAAAAAAATTTTTTCGCGTTTTAAAATCAGGACGATATTTTGTCTTTAACGATCACGAATTGTACTCGCAACACGTCAAAAATATTTGAAGACTAATAGATACTTACAATAGTTGAGCAGAAATATACACAATGCATTTCTCATAGGGTTTGATAATCTCAGGGTTACGTTCTCAGTGTTACGTTCTCAGTGATAATCTCAGTGTTACGATGCTCACTTGTTGTCTACATTAATCAGGTATAACTTGGTATGGGAAAGAACAGCGCCGCAAAAATGGCGACATTTTTACGTAATCGAGGACGCGTCCGGACAAGGAATTTTTTTTGCTCAAGTCTCAAATAATTTAACTTTAGTGTGAGATGTTTTATAGAAGTTCACTGTATTATTTAATTAAGTATTAAATAAATTTTAATATTATAGTATTAAATAAGTTTTATGGATACTGAAATAGCCACATAGCCCGTTATGTTACCATCCGTTATGTTTACACTTTTTGGGATTTGATTAAGTCGATTTGCAATTATTTACCAAACGCCCTACCCCATTATGTTAACAAAATTCGATTTGCTAGCAGTTGTTTAGGTTTCTTGGTGTTAACATACCTTATATTTATAAAGAAAAGATCCCTGACTTTAAAAACAAAACCGAATTCAGCAAGCAAATTTTTATGAATTTGAACAAAAAGATTTTTACGATTTTTTGTTAAGGACCGGAGTAGTGTATAGCTGCTAAACTTTTTACACAGTTTCAGCTATACACTACTAACCTGTCATACCTATTGTTTACAAACTAAACGTTGTATAAAAACGCTATCGGAAGTGTTCAGAAACAACTCTAGAATAATGTTTTTGAATTGATTAGCAGAAAGTTCACTGCATACAATGGTGTAACTTCTGGCCCCGTAATTCTTGTCGTTGAACTTGTTCGTATTGTACTGTATGGGGACGCTCACCCTGTGAGGGCGACGTCAGAATAGCGTTACAAATCATAGAAAATTTTTTCAAAGCCTCACAATTTGAGAGTCCCCATACGGTGTATATAAATATTAAATATTTATCTTCCTGATTTTTTGTCAACAAGTCCTATGCCCGGCCCTTAATCGTCTGTTTTTGACTTCTAAAGTATGCATGTTATTAACACGCAATAAATTTTCTTTAACGCTGGTCATTCCGTATTTTTTTTGGAATTTTTTGCCCCGTAAAATAACGGTACCTTGATCGACAGGTTTTATTGACGAGACACTAATAAGTCTGGTGTTTGTTTTTTGTTGTTTACGGAGTTTAACTTTCCATGAATATCAACAAATTTTATAAATCAATGTATTTCTTACGCACAACAGACCGGATCGTACATCAGAGTCAATTATGAGGAATGAAAAAAAACCTGAAAATGGACTCAACTTGACGTGGTTGGGAACGAGAAAATGAAATCAAGAGAAATTGGATTAAGATTACTTTATGGAACAGCCATTTATGTTAGTATACACGTATTTTCATTAGAACACTAATAAATGTTTATTTTACAAATACAAAATGATAATTTTGGGAAAATAATTGGAATCTTAGCTGAACTAATCAAAAAATGGATCAAATATGTCAAAATTTTTTTGTTAAATCAGAGAGCGTTCTGCAACATAAAATATCATTTGTTTCAATTCAAAACGAAAGTGATGAACTGTGAATTATTACGCTCGGAACCGCTGCAATTATAGTGAAAGCAAATACGAAAAAACATTTTGTAGTTCATCACCCAAATATTTTATTTTGTCGAGAAGTAACCGTGACAATCACAAATTGTGATTTAAAATGACAATTTGTATTAAAAAATGATGAATTAGACATTTTTCAAATTTAACAATTTGAACAGTTCCAACGTGAAAAAGTAATTGAGATAATCTAAATAAAACCACATTTTAAAATTACAAATGAAAATTATAAATTAAATATGAACTTTTTATACGTGATTACATTAGTTAAAATGAAATGAAAAGTTTGATATTTTACAAATTAAATACAGCGATCACATCCTAAATTTGATTGTGACGCCAAAGATAGGAAGATAGGAAGCAGTCCAATCAGAGCGCGAGGCCTAACCTACACCGAGAATGATTTAGGGTAGAAACACCAAATAGAAGCAAAACTTTCTTAAAAACCCGTAGAGCTTTCGTATATCAGTAATATTAGTTTGTAGTTCACTTGGACAATTAACTCGTTCTGAACATCTTTAGATGCAATTATAAGTTACATTTTCAGTATTTTGAGTATATTTATTTTGAGTATATTAACCCAGTGACGTAAACAAAACATGTAAGACTAATAGATAAATGGATATCAAAACTTGTCTATTAAATGCAATTACCTTTTTTATGTACGACTTAATTTTATAAGATTAATAACACTTATTTAATATGACGTATGAAGTACGGTATTTTAAACGCCGTACGGCAATGCCGCAAATGGTTAAATTGATGCCGGAAATCGCTGACTGAATAAATTGCAAGTTAATGGTAATAGGTGGATATATAACGATCTGTTATATCATAATACTGTAATTATCGATTCATATCCAAGTTTTGCTTGCTGNTGAAAAGTTCCAACGTGAAAATGAAAAAGTAATTGAGATAATCTAAATAAAACCACATTTTAAAATTACAAATGAAAATTATAAATTAAATATGAACTTTTTTATGCGTAATGACATTAGTTAAAATAAAATGAAAAGTTTGATATTTTAAAAATTAAATATAGCGATCACATCCTAAATTTGATTGTGATGCCGAAGATAGGAAGAGAGGAAGCAGTCCAATCAGAGCGCGACGCCTAACCTACACCGAGAATGATTTAGGGTAAAAACAGCAAATAGAAGCAAAACTTTCTTAAAAAGCCGTAGAGCTTTCGTATCGGCAATTTGAAATTATTAAATCAACCAAAAATATCGTATTTTTACAGTAATATTAGTTTGTAGTTCACTTGGACAATTAACTCGTTCTGAACATCTTTGGATGCAATTATAAGTTACATTTTGAGTATATTTATTTTGAGTATATTAACCCAGTGACGTAAACAAAACATGTAAGACTAATAGATAAATGGATATCAAAACTTGTCTATTAAATGCAATTACCTTTTTTATGTACGACTTAATTTTATAAGATTAATAACACTTATTTAATATGACGTATGAAGTACGGTATTTTAAACGCCGTACGGCAATGCCGCAAATGGTTAAATTGATGCCGGAAATCGCTGACTGAATAAATTGCAAGTTAATGGTAATAGGTGGATATATAAAGATCTGGTTATATCATAATACTGTTATTATCGATTCATATCCAAGTTTTGCTTGCTGATGCAAAAGATATTTTATATACTATATATAGTATATTCGTTAATTATATATACGTGTTATTATTATTCCTTTTATTGCTTCCAAAGACAGTTTCTGTACATACTGTCAGAAAAATATAGGCAACAATCTGGAATTTAACTCTCCTTACCCGAACGACTGTAAATAGGCCATTCAACTTTAATCGTGAATAACAGCCAAACGGATCAAGGTTTTTTAACCGGAAAACAGTTTTAGATTTTGTTCACCAAATCTACGTTAATCCAATAAAATTTCGAGTTTATTTTTTATTTTAGTTTAGTCGAAATCTAGACATGAAAAACACCAAGTTCGACAAAAAATCTATACTTATATCATAGGGTTGGAGTAAACTTGGAGTAAAGTTCACACATATTTGGATGATAGAGAGCAATTTAAAGCTCAAATTCACTCTAACGCGACCACGTGTTTTAGTCTTTTAATTTGTAAATTATACTCTAGGGTTTAATATGTCAATTTCAAATAATTCGCGTTACTCAGAAGTCTGAATTGTCGAATAATTGTTTTTCGGCCTGTAACACTACACTACAATAGACATTAGTTGTTTCAAAAATGTGCTGTCTATTTGTTATGGGATTAACATCTAATGATTTGTTGGATGAGACATCAAACATCTATTATTACACGAAAAAAATTTGATCTAGCAAGGATAATTTGATCTGACGGGAGATTCATTCAGTTTACTGTCAATTTCACTAGTTTTAAACAGATGTTTTNTGGTAATAGGTGGATATATAACGATCTGTTATATCATAATACTGTAATTATCGATTCATATCCAAGTTTTGCTTGCTGTTGCAAAAGATATTTTATATACTATATATAGTATATTATTTAATTATATATACATGTACATACTGTCAGAAAAATATAAGCAACAATCTGGAATTTAACTCTCCTAAGCCGAACAGACTATAAATAGGCCATTCAACTTTAATCCTGAATAACAGTCAAACGGATTAAGATTTTTTTCAGCGGAAAACAGTTTTTGATTTTTTCATCAAATCTACGTTAATCCAATAAAATTTCGAGTTTACTTTTTATTTTAGCTTAGTCGAAATCTAGACATGAAAAGCACCAAGTTTCAAAAAATCTATACTTATATTATAAGGTTGGAGTAAACTTGATGGGCCCCTATATCAAGTTCACTCCATATTTGGATGATAGAGACCAATTTAAAGCTCAAATTCACTCTAACGCCACCACGTGTCTTATTCTTCTAATTTATAATTTGTACTCTAGGGGTTAATATGTCAATTTCAAATAATTTGCGTTACTCAGAAGTCTGAATTGTCGAATAGTTGTTTTTCGGCCTGTAACACTACACTAAAATAGATATTAGTGGCGCACATTTTTTGTTTCAAAAATGTGCTGTCTATTTGTTATGGGATTAACATCTAATGATTTGTTGGATGAGACATCAAACATCTATTATTACACGATCTTGTAAGAAAAAAAATTTGATCTAGCAAGGATAATTTGATCTGACGGGAGATTCATTCAGTTTACTGTCAATTTCACTAGTTTTAAACAGATGTTTTTAAATAAACTACGTTTGTTAGAACGATTACATAAATCATAAATCCAAAAACAAAATTTGTAAAAGTTGGTCCATTACTTACAGTAAGGCTTTACTTAGTTATTTGAAAACTTCGATCAAATCATAATATATGTAGCATCTAAGTTCATATAAGTTTCTACTGATAAAACAAATAATCCGCCCCTTTTTATAAAATAAGTGGCCAAAAAACTCATAATACGTGGTTTCTAATCTATTGGGCCAATATGCCCCGCAATGAACAATATTATGCGTACAAATAAGGTTATGAATGGTATGTTAGCATAGACTATGTTCCATAGTACGATAAAATAACTAGGAAAAAACTTGAAAAAAACAAAACAAAAACACGTTGGCCCAGTGGGCTTAACCGGGTTTCTCCGTTGTCAACCCTCTTCCTGTTAAGGCCGTGGCGATTAATGAACCTAACCACCATCTAACAAAAATGACCAATTTTAAAATGATCTAACCAAAGTTGTAACGCTAAAATCATCAAGATACGGCAATTTTGTAAAAAAAAAGTGCTAAAGTGTGTAACTTAATTTTAATAACGTACGTATTAAACACGTGATTTACTAATCGATCTAGCGTGCCCTTAAAAAACTTGCGGAGTGAAAATGAATTAAATACGATTAAAAATCGAAGTATTATTTTTTACATTTTTATTACAAAAAGAAATGACTGTTAAACATCAATTTCTTGAGCAAATATAGAAATACACATGCCAACACGCTCTCGCGCGTTTCTGGCCAAATCAAGTGACTTTTGTTATTGTTTCTAGTCCTCCAGAAGTCCTTGCTTTTCTTTGCAATTTTGGATTTTCTTGGGGGTGTCAAGGGAATCACAATCACGTTTTTCGTTGTCATTTTCTTTCTTTTGCTTTGGCTTGCATCGTTTCTTGACGCGTTTGGCCTTTTGAATGTCACAACCCTGCAATTTGGTATTTCGAACGCTGCCATCGGCGCATGTTACCGAAACGAAAATTTTCTGCTTTTTGATTTTATTGGCACGTTCCAACTCACTCTCCTCTTCGTCAGTTACTTTTTTGTTCGCATTTCGGCATTGGTAGAATAAAACATTGGCGACGTACTTGTTACTTTCGGCAGTCTTAATAATAAATAATAAAATATAAATATGGGGTCGGTATTAGGGTGATTTTTTTAGGGTCTCCAATGGAGACTCTCCATATCAATTTTATTTGTTTACCAGATGATAGAGTATGATACAGTGATGAAAAAATATCATTACGGGACCCTAGAATTTTAACCCCTTGGGGCCATTTTGACGATTTTCGGCAATTTTTCGATAAAAAACGCAATTTTCTTGGGAAACCCAAAGATTCGCGACCATTTGAGGTGGTGAAAAATGATTTTCGGGAAATTCACGTTTTAAACATTTTGGATTAAAAAAGAATAAAAACTATGAGTTCAAAATTCGCCTTAATTCTGTTTTCTACGTTAATTGAGATTAAAAATAAAATTTCAACGTTTGAATTTAGTTGTTAGTCAAAAGTCTGAATAACTTATTTTATTTATACCGTGTATCCCACACTAAGAATGCTCGCTTTTATATGTAAAAAGGCCTAAAAGCGAGCATTTTTAGTGTGGGATGCACGGTAACTACCGTAGTACAAAAACTTTTTTATTTATATTTTAAATTTTGTGAAATTTTATAACTTTTCTTTAAGTTGGAGGCCTTCACTCCTTTTATTCATAATATCGACTTAAAAATTGCAAATTTTTACCTTGACCATATCATCGAAAAGATTCAGCGATTTGTCAACATCATCGCACTTATATTTGGCCCGGCCTTTTTTTTCGAGGTCCGACTTGTCTTCCGATTCGAGCACATTTCGAATTTTTAAATTTTTTTTACAGAGATTTGCTGTATCTTGTGCCAAGGCACTGATTGCGAAAAGTGAAAAGATTTTCATTTTTAAAACTGTCTAAATGAATACAATTTGGGTATGATCAAAACTGTTATGATGGGGCCTTTTTATACACTATGCGTGAAACCAAATTTGACTCCAAAAGTAAATCCGCGGCGTGTTTTGTTGTTTGAAGCTCTTTAACAAGCCTGGTTACATGTAAAAGAATAGCCTTCTAATTTTGGTCTTATTAAACTAATCTTGCATGCTAAAATCAAATCACAACAAAAAATATACCATTTTTTACAAAAAACCTAAATGAATACTATTTTTGGGTACTATTTAGGTCAAATTGATGAGAACGGTATCAATTCGTCTTATTTAACTCTCAAAAATCAGCTGAAAAAAAGGAACTTACAGGGTAAAGGCTATACCGTAAAACGCGTGCCTGGCACTCACTACTAACACACCTAATTAACATTAAAAACTATGTTTTTTATGTTCAAATTCGTATCAAAGCCATAATACTAATAAAGAACAAATTAAATTCAACCAGGTTCTTACTTCAAGAATAAAACAATTCTCAAAAAACATTTTCATACAAATTTGTTCATCAAAAGTCCATTTAGCTAACTATAGCTCCATTACGCTGTAAGAACGTGTATTAATTTAAATTAGAAATTAAATTATGACCTCTAATTAGTGACCAGAAAACATTTTTAATGGCATGTTGTAGTTCAACTGTTTGTAGAATACTTTTACCCTACCTCGATGGGACCCCAATTTTTTAAAGTAGGGTCCAGTACGGTCCAATTGGAGTTCATTAGGCGTGGTTTGTGCATTTCACTTTTCAAGTGTTAGAAAAACATTATGAAAAATTACAACTGTAGTTAAATAGGCCTCCCATTTTGCTGTAATCTTATAATACCCTAAACTAGTACCTAAAAGTGAAGCTTATAGACTTTAAGTTATAGTACCCTAAACGTTGAAAATGGTCCATTTTGTAGCCCGCGTTGCAGCTGCATGCAATCCGACTTGTGCAGTCCGACTTGTGCAGTCCGACTTGTGCAGTCCATGACATCCCGTTTTGGCCCAAAATATTTGAGTCTTTTTACTTTGAGAAAAAAAGAAGTGAAACAAAAAAAAACATGCCAAAAATGGCCCTTACTTTGAGAAAACGTCTCTTATATTATTAATTAAAGGCCTTCCTGTCCATCAAACAAATGTCGTAACTATTCATGAATTATAAGCATACAAGTATTGTATTGACGACGTTAAATTAATTAATTTATTTAATTTTAGGGTTCACTGTAATTTTACGCAATGAACCCAAGGGTCTGGCACTGGACCCTAGGGTCTAATTCGGGTCAAATTGGGGTCAATTAGGTGTGGTTTGGGTCGAATTTATTTTTCCTGGGTCCAGTCGGGGCCAATTTTACAATTTTTTACAATTTTTGTCAACCTGGTTGTATCTTTCATAGAAATATAAAAATGAAACCTTAATGTGCATTGCAAAAAAAAAAATGAAACATTTTAGGCTAAAATTTAAAAGCTGTTGCTCTGAGTCAGAGCCACTAGCTTTGCTTGACGGCATAAATGATCAACGTTATCGAATTTATAAATACTCTGAAAGTTTCAGACCATATTATTTCGCAGTCACTAGCAATGCTTCTAAAGCTACTTTCTATTTCTTTGACCAATTTGGCGGCATTGCCAAAACTAAAACAACAAAGTTACAGGTTCTGGATTGTCGCCATGTTGAGCTGATAATGCCGGTCGGCAATGGCCCATTGTTTTAACCCGTGTGGATTTCTAATCTGGAACTGATTTTACAAAGGGGGTCATTTGATCCAGCTAGCGAATCGCTACACAGGTACCGAACGAATCGCCATTCAAAAAACACAAATAAAACAATCAAACTTAACTCGGATCTTAAATGACGGCCCGCCCCCAACAAACAAAAAAAAAAAAATTCGCCAGTTGTATTGTTTGGCACTTGTGGAAAATAAACACTGTGGGGATCAACCCAGCCGATTATCGGCCAAACGAGGATGTGTAAGTTTGAAAAAACAAACAAATTAACACACCCATCTCCGTTACCTGAACAGTCAGCGCATAAGGTGACGTAAATATTAGAACTTCACCATTTAGCCACATATCCGTTAAATTGTGGGGGAAATGATCACATTTAAATGGGAAGCGGCTCTTCATGGTGGATTTGTGTGTTTAAATTTCTTGGATAAAATTATAGTTGCTGGATAAAAAAATTTACCATTAGAATGATGTCAATAGTTTGAGAACGTTGCTTTTAAATCAAATAAGACTCATAAAAATTCAAATATTATTGGACAGTTTTGTAAAATATTCATTCGAAGTAAGTTCCCATTTAGGTTAGGTGTATATGAAACCAAAACGTGTTTAGTTTCTTGTTTTATGACTAAAATGACTTACTGAGGGTTGGTTTTTGAAAACACGATCCTGATTTGACGACACCCGGTACCCCGAGTTTTCCCAAACGCGAGGTATTCGACTGACACACGGTACATGATGTACCGTACATCCTAACTGTTAACCTACGCACACAGGACTAAAATCATAGATGTGAAAGAAGCAAGCCAATTAGCGCATGGCTAAATACCACATGACAAACATGCTTATGGTAGACGCGAGGGAGAGACAGAAGTTCGCTGAAAACATACCATTTTTTATATTCTATTCGAAGCAAGTGAATTATTTTTTCACTTAAATTAAGCCTTTTTGTACCGTTTTAACAATGAACCGAAAACAAAATAAAATGTAGCCGTAAAAACTTATCACTAATAACAAGAAATTTGAGTAAAAAACACATATTTTTAAGAATTCACCGGTTCATTTTCCTAGGAAAAGTACGGCCAATCAGCGTGAAGGATTCACAACCATACCAAATATGGGCTCGTTATTGTTGACGCATAGAAACGTTAATAATTCACTGCGAATCCGAGTTTGTTAATGATCGTTATACCACATAATGTTATACTATTAGTATATCTAAATAGTATACCTAATTATCTAATATATCTAATTTAGTATATCTGGTTTTGAATTATATTTTA